>JALIZF010000631.1:0-45718 GCA_029948255.1 Telmatactis stephensoni | reverse complement strand
GGGCAGTTTGTTATTACCTCGACTCAGATGTCTTTCGGAAATTAAACGTTTGGGAAAACTTGGTAAGTGATATTTTTAACAATGTTTTTACGTCCATCAATAGAGACAGCTTTCATAGACAGTGTCATAGGTTTTATAAAAGGAATTGCCATATTTGTTTGGCCTTGCAATCAAGATCCACGTTTGAGCTCTTCGTACATACTGAAAGCCATTACATTTCCTTAATAAGAGCTGAAATATTATATAATGAAGTGAGTTATTTGATGATAGTTTACATGCAATCGTTGTAAACTTGTTTAAACTTGCTCAAACGAGGTCGAGACGAACACTTCAATATTGTATTACTTACCGCCGCTCAAAACGACCTCAAAATTGAATAATGATTGAAAAATTCTCCATAAGAATAAACCTGACACATTCTAATACTGAAGCTGAGCCTTATCAATGGGCATAAAAACATTGTTAAAAACATCACTTACCACTGAGAGTTTTGACTTGAATTCCTGTCAAACTTGTCAACAGTCGTCAGTCACATGGAACTTCGTGCTCGTCAGTTACCTGTCCGTGATTCCGAAAGACATTCGGTCGTCGATTCGTATGTCATTTCGCCTTTACTTTACTTCTTTGTTCCAGTGTACATGTATTTTCCGAAAATATTCCGACTTTTCTATTGTTAACACTTTCTATTGTTAACAAGCATAGAACTTCGTATCAGAACTCATACACTGTGATGCTTTGTACCGTGTACAATCAGGTGCTTAAGGTGTCTGGAAACAGTTTTTTTGGTCACCAACCGATAACAAATAAACGGTTTATAAATCACTTCCCCGTGGTCAGTTCTTAAAGACATTATAAGACATAGTTGGTGAAGGATTGTTGTTGTTGTTTCAGTGTTGGGTTTGTACTGGCAATCGGCGTTAATTTATGCATATTATAGAGAAATCCCGTAAATCAGACTTTTCGTTTTTTCTCCAAAACTTTACTATAGAATTTTTATTCTTTAATATATAGAATAGGTACCAGATCACTGATTTTGACCTCTTAAAGCTCTATGGTGGCCCATGGCTGCCACTACATTTTTAACCTTCTTTTGTATAATTTTTGTTTGATTTTCATTATGTTTTTCATTTTAAAGTGAAAAAAAAAAGGAAAAACAAATACATTTTGAAAATATAATCAAAAGTAAAATAAAAATGAAATGAAAAGTAAAATGAAAATGAAAATGAAAAATAAAAGGAAAATCAAAAGGAAAATCAAAAGGAAAATGAAAATCAAAAGGAAAATGAAAATCAAAAGGAAAATGAAAATCAAAAGGAAAATGAAAATCAAAAGTAAAATCAAAATCAAAAGTAAAATCAAAATCAAAAGTAAAATCAAAATCAAAAGTTAAATGAAAATCAAAAGTTAAATGAAAATCAAAAGTAAAAGTAAAATCAAAATCAAAAGTTAAATGAAAATCAAAAGTAAAATCAAAATCAAAAGTAAAATTAAAATCAAAATCAAAAGGAAAATGAAAAGGAAAAGTAAAAGTAAAAGTAAAAGTAAAATCAAAATCAAAAGTAAAATCAAAATCAAAAGTAAAATCAAAATCAAAAGTAAAATCAAAATCAAAAGTAAAATCAAAATCAAAATCAAAAGGAAAATGAAAAGGAAAATTAAAAGTAAAATCAAAATCAAAAGTAAAATCAAAATCAAAAGTAAAATCAAAATCAAAAGTAAAATCAAAATCAAAATCAAAAGGAAAATGAAAAGGAAAATTAAAAGTAAAAGTAAAATCAAAATCAAAAGGAAAATCAAAATCAAAAGGAAAATCAAAATCAAAAGGAAAATCAAAATCAAAAGGAAAATCAAAATCAAAAGGAAAATCAAAATCAAAAGGAAAATCAAAATCAAAAGTAAAATCAAAATCAAAAGTAAAAGTAAATTCACTTTAGCGACGTGGCCCATTTTTCCTATCCAAAGTTTTATATAAAATAATACAGTGAGACCATCAAGGCGGTCACCTATTAAGCGACCACCCTCTATTCAGCAGCCACTTTTCAAACTTCCCAAAATATATGTAGGCAACCTCTATTTAACAGCAGCTATTTTACAAGGCCCAAGGGTGGCTGCTTAATAGAGGTCTCACTGTATTTACATCTTGAATCCTGAGATGGTTTGCTTTGATTGATTAATTTTATAGTACTAAAAGTTAAAAGTAAGTCTAGGTTAGAGCAAACACATCTTCTGCCCTTCTGTCAGTTGTATCTTAGTACAAAATTCAAAATAATCATTTCTGTTACATTACAGCTAATTCAAGCAAGGCCACTTGCTTAATAATTTAAATGTTGAAGCATATTAAAGCACATCAAATTCATTCTCATCTGTTTCAATCATATGTTTTAGTTAAATGCAAAAATGTAAATAGAACAATAACATTAACATTTCAAAATAGTGCCCAATTCCTTGGGGTTGGGGACTCTTGTATTTTAGATGGTGGGGATGCTCCTCATACATTTCAAGTCTAGTTCACATGGCGTCATAATAATTATTATTTGCAAAACAAGCAATTTGAAAAAAAAAACATACTCTACTTTCACATTCCCCATAATGCCTCTGTTTTTTGGGGGGTAGTTATTGTAATGCTAATCAAATCAGTTGTTATTAAAATCAAATACATTTGAATTACAATAACTACCCCTCAAAAACAGAGGGCATTATGGGGAATGTGAAAGTAGAGAATACTACTAAAAGACAATTTCAGAAGAAAGGAAAACACCTCAGTCTTTGTATTGCCAGGTAAACCCCTCAGGGGATAAGGGATGTTTTGTTTCTTGCTTATGATTATGACGCTGGTGTGAAAATCAGAGACCTGGTACTTTCAGAGACAAGCTTGTACTTTTTAGGATCCTTACTTTTTATCTTACATACTGGAAACAAAGATTGAGTGGTACCTGGGCAAAACGCTTTGACCACAGCCACCTAAAGAAGGCTCTGGCAGTGTTCAACATAGCATTTTTGATGAGCATCCCTACCCCAATATACCAGTTCCCTTTAATGCCCCCTCTCATTAAAAAAATGCCATTTTACTCCATGTCCACTATACCAGGGGGTGGGGGTGGGGGGGGGGGGGGGTACTCCCATATATTTGCTATATGGGTATGTGCCACTGGATAGGGTATGGTTTTGGCCCTGCTGTCTTTAACAGGGTATACATTTTACCCAAAATTATCTTAAACATGATCTATAATTCTGAAAAGAGATTGCAAGCCATAGAGTGTTTTTCATCGGACTGTGAAACAATTACTAATGGTCAGTGTTTAATAGTGCCTAATAGTTGTATTGCAACAAAAGAAAACAATGGGTGCATAGTCTATTAGTGTCTAGTTACATTGACCATTGTGGTGTCAGCCTAAAACCTCAAGCTTGATGACCGTGGTACAGTTGACTCAGAAGAACTGCATCGATAAAATCCTTCTAGATCTGGCTAGAACTCGTTTGTACTTGCAACCAATCAACTTCTGATCGTAGTTCGACACTATTTAAGGCCCTCAACCATAACAGTTTGTGGTTTACAGCATATGTCCGGGTATATGTCCGGGATAATGCAAATATAGCTTTAAAAGTAAGTTATCCAGCCCGTTAGCTTATATCCATCTGTCTTTCCTCTGTAGCTAAATTTATCTAATACTGACGTCGTCCGCTATAACTTTGAGTTAAGCTTATTTCCAATTGCAGCCAATACCCTGAACTGTCTTGTTGCTGTGGCTTATTTAGAAATGGTTCAGAGGTTCATCCTTTAGGGATATCCAGCAAAATCAGATTAAATATAGAATGGATATGCCTCTCACTTCTCCGTGCTGTTGTCCGCCATATTTGTTTAACAAAGCACGTGCCGCAAAGGATTATGGTAGTGGCAGCCACGGTCCGTGGCAGCCATGGGCCACGTCGCTAAAGTGAATTTACTTTTCCTTTTGATTTTGATTTTACTTTTGATTTTGATTTTACTTTTGATTTTGATTTTCCTTTTGATTTTGATTTTCCTTTTGATTTTGATTTTACTTTTGATTTTGATTTTACTTTTACTTTTAATTTTCCTTTTCATTTTACTTTTGATTTTGATTTTAATTTTAATTTTACTTTTGATTTTGATTTTACTTTTGATTTTGATTTTACTTTTGATTTTGATTTTACTTTTGATTTTGATTTTACTTTTGATTTTGATTTTACTTTTACTTTTACTTTTCCTTTTCATTTTACTTTTGATTTTGATTTTAATTTTACTTTTGATTTTGATTTTACTTTTGATTTTCATTTAACTTTTCATTTTGATTTTACTTTTACTTTTGATTTTCATTTAACTTTTGATTTTCATTTAACTTTTGATTTTGATTTTACTTTTGATTTTGATTTTACTTTTGATTTTGATTTTACTTTTGATTTTCATTTTCCTTTTGATTTTCATTTTCCTTTTGATTTTCATTTTCCTTTTGATTTTCATTTTCCTTTTGATTTTCCTTTTGATTTTCATTTTATTTTTCATTTTCATTTTACTTTTCATTTCATTTTTATTTTACTTTTGATTATATTTTCAAAATGTATTTGTTTTTTCCTTTTTTTTTCACTTTAAAATGAAAAACATAATGAAAATCAAACAAAAATTATACAAAAGAAAAGTTTAAAATGTAGTGGCAGCCATGGGCCACCATACTGCTGTTGAAAGTTGAGTGCAATGGCAAGCTACCCGAAAGCAGGGTTTAAAAAATTATTGCAAGTGAACTCTGCAGTGGATTGGAGTGAGGAAAGTAATTAATCATGATAGTGATGTTTTGGAGGATCCCTTAGAAAAACATGTCTTCGATTTGGGTGGCATGGCTGGCCTAGTGTGAGAGCACTGGCCATTCACCGCTTTGGTCCGGATACGTTCGAGTCCCAGCTCTTGCGATCGGGCGCTGGATTATGGTGGCCCATGGCTGCCACTACATTTTTAACCTTCTTTTGTTTAATTTTTGTT
Organism: Telmatactis stephensoni; assembly: GCA_029948255.1. Classification (NCBI taxonomy): domain Eukaryota; kingdom Metazoa; phylum Cnidaria; class Anthozoa; order Actiniaria; family Isophelliidae; genus Telmatactis; species Telmatactis stephensoni. The sequence continues at coordinate 40,725 of JALIZF010000631.1, read as the reverse complement.
TGATTTTCATTATTTTTTTCATTTTAAAGTGAAAATAAAAGGAAAAACAAATACATTTTGAAAATAAAATCAAAAGTAAAATGAAAATGAAATGAAAAGTAAAAGTAAAATGAAAAGTAAAATGAAAATGAAAAATAAAATGAAAATCAAAAGTAAAATGAAATGGAAATGGAAATGAAAATCAAAAGTAAAATTAAAATCAAAAGTAAAATTAAAATCAAAAGTAAAATCAAAATCAAAATCAAAAGTAAAATCAAAATGAAAAGTAAAATCAAAATCAAAAGTAAAATCAAAATCAAAAGTAAAATCAAAAGTAAAATCAAAATCAAAAGTAAAATCAAAATCAAAAGGAAAAGGAAAATTAAAATTAAAAGGAAAAGGAAAATGAAAGTCAAAAGTAAAATCAAAATCAAAAGTAAAATTAAAATCAAAAGTAAAATAAAAATCAAAATAAAAAGTTAAATGAAAATCAAAAGTAAAATCAAAATCAAAATCAAAAGTTAAATGAAAATCAAAAGTAAAATCAAAATCAAAAGTAAAATCAAAATCAAAAGTAAATCAAAATCAAAATCAAAAGTTAAATGAAAATCAAAAGTAAAATCAAAATCAAAAGTAAAATCAAAATCAAAAGTAAAATCAAAATCAAAAGTAAAATCAAAATCAAAAGTAAAATCAAAATCAAAAGTAAAAGTAAATTCACTTTAGCGACGTGGCCCATGGCTGCCACGGACCGTGGCTGCCACTACCATAGTCCTTTGCGGCTCGTGCTGTGTTAAACAAATATGGCGGACAACAGCACGGAGAAGTGAGAGGCATATCCATTCTATATTTAATCTGATTTTGCTGGATATCCCTAAAGAATGAACCTCTGAACCATTTCTAAATAAGCCACAGCAACAAGACAGTTCAGGGTATTGGCTGCAATTGGAAATAAGCTTAACTCAAAGTTATAGCGGACGACGTCAGACTATTAAAGCTTATTAGATAAATTTAGCTACAGAGGAAAGACAGATGGATATAAGCTAACGGTCAGGATAACTTACTTATAAAGCTATATTTGCATTATGCCGGACATATACCCGGACATATGCTGTAAACCACAAACTGTTATGGTTGAGGGCCTTTAATAGTGTCGAACTACGATCAGAAGTTGATTGGTTGCAAGTACAAACGAGTTCTAGCCAGATCTAGAAGGATTTTATCGATGCAGTTCTTCTGAGTCAACTGTACCACGGTCATCAAGCTTGAGGTTTTAGGCTGACACTACAACATTGTAGTCAATTTAACATTTTTCTCCACTCCCAGGCTTCCCAGTAACTAAATCTTGAGCAGTTGGAAACAGTTGCTATGGAGACAGGTATGCTGGAAGAGCCAGATGATATCTTACCATGTGATATTAGGAACACGTTCCTCTGTAAAACTGTAGCTTTGTTCTCTACTATGGCTTGGTAAAATGATGTGTTTAACCCAATGAGGGTAGGCTTTTTTTTTAATTTGGTCAATTCTCAATTTTTGAGCTGTGGTCTAAACACATATTACACCACCACCAATCCATAAGCGATAAGTGCAGAATAAAACTGAAAAGTACACACTTGAAGTGGAGCCTAATCAAGAACAAAATGCAAAGGCATAATACCAGATAGAGAAGATATTGTTGAAGTGCATTTATTTATTTATTTAAAAAGTCAATTGTGAAAAAATATTTTTCCTATTCAAAGTTTTATATAAAATAATTTTATATATAATAATGACCATCAAGGTGGTCACCTATTAAGCAACCACCCTCCCTCTATTCAGCGGCCACTTTTCAAACTTCCAAAAATATATGTAGGCAACCTCTATTTAACAGCAGCTATTTTACAAGGCCCAAGGGTGGCCACTTAATAGAGGTCTCACTGTATTTACATCTTGAATCCTGAGATGGTTTGCTTAGATTGATTTATAGTACTAAAAGTTAAAAGTAAGTCTAGGTTAGAGCAAACACATCTTCTGCCCTTCTGTCAGTTGTATCTTAGTACAAAATTCAAAATAATCATTTCTGTTACATTACAGCTAATTCAAGCAAGGCCACTTGCTTAATAATTTAAATGTTGAAGCATATTAAAGCACATCAAATTCATTCTCATCTGTTTCAATCATATGTTTTAGTTAAATGCAAAAATGTAAATAGAACAATAACATTAACATTTCAAAATAGTGCCCAATTCCTTGGGGTTGGGGACTCTTGTATTTTAGATGGTGGGGATGCTCCTCATACATTTCAAGTCTAGTTCACATGGCGTCATAATTATTTGCAAAACAAGCAATTTGAAAAGAAAACATGCTAGCTACTAAAAGACAATTTCAGAAGAAAGGAAAACACCTCAGTCTTTGTATTGCCAGGTAAACCCCTCAGGGGATAAAGGATGTTTTGTTTCTTGCTTATGATTATGATGCTGGTGTGAAAATCAGAGAGCTGGTACTTTCAGAGACAAGCTTGTACTTTTTAGGATCCTTACTTTTTATCTTACATACTGGAAACAAAGAATGAGTGGTACCTGGGCAAAACCCTTTGACCACAGCCACCTAAAGAAGGCTCTGGCAGTGTTCAACATAGCATTTTTGATGAGCATCCCTACCCCAATATACCAGTTCCCTTTAATGCCCCCTCTCATTAAAAAAAAAATGCCATTTTACTACATGTCCACTATACCAGGGGGTGAGGGGGGGGGGGGACTCCCATATATTTGCTATACGGGTATGTGCTGCTGGATAGGGTATGGTTTTGGCCCTGCTGTCTTTAACAGGGTATACATTTTACCCAAAATTGTCTTAAATATGATCTATAATTCTGAAAAGAGATTGCAAGCCATAGAGTGATTTTCATCGGACTGTGAAACAATTACTAATGGTCACTGTTTAATAGTGCCTAATAGTTGTATTGCAACAAAAGAAAACAATGGGTGCAGAGTCTATTAGTGTCTAGTTACATTGACCATTGTGGTGTCAGCCTAAAACCTCAAGCTTGATGACCGTGGTACAGTTGACTCAGAAGAACTGCATCGATAAAATCCTTCTAGATCTGGCTAGAACTCGTTTGTACTTGCAACCAATCAACTTCTGATCGTAGTTCGACACTATTAAAGGCCCTCAACCATAACAGTTTGTGGTTTACAGCATATGTCCGGGTATATGTCCGGCATAATGCAAATATAGCTTTATAAGTAAGTTATCCTGACCGTTAGCTTATATCCATCTGTCTTTCCTCTGTAGCTAAATTTATCTAATAAGCTTAGTCTGACGTCGTCCGCTATAACTTTGAGTTAAGCTTATTTCCAATTGCAGCCAATACCCTGAACTGACTTGTTGCTGTGGCTTATTTAGAAATGATTCAGAGGTTCATCCTTTAGGGATATCCAGCAAAATCAGATTAAATATAGAATGGATATGCCTCTCACTTCTCCGTGCTGTTGTCCGCCATATTTGTTTAACACAGCACGAGCCGCAAAGGACTATGGTAGTGGCAGCCACGGTCCGTGGCAGCCATGGGCCACGTCGCTAAAGTGAATTTACTTTTACTTTTGATTTTGATTTTACTTTTGATTTTGATTTTACTTTTGATTTTGATTTTGATTTTACTTTTGATTTTGATTTTACTTTTGATTTTGATTTTACTTTTGATTTTCATTTAACTTTTGATTTTGATTTTGATTTTACTTTTGATTTTGATTTTACTTTTGATTTTGATTTTACTTTTGATTTTCATTTAACTTTTGATTTTGATTTTGATTTTACTTTTGATTTTGATTTTACTTTTGATTTTGATTTTACTTTTGATTTTGATTTTACTTTTTATTTTGATTTTGCTTTTGATTTTCATTTAACTTTTGATTTTGATTTTGATTTTACTTTTGATTTTGATTTTACTTTTGATTTTGATTTTACTTTTGACTTTCATTTTCCTTTTCCTTTTAATTTTAATTTTCCTTTTGATTTTGATTTTCCTTTTGATTTTGATTTTACTTTTTATTTTGATTTTACTTTTGATTTCAATTTTACTTTTGATTTTGATTTTCCTTTTGATTTTCATTTAACTTTTCCTTTTGATTTTCCTTTTGATTTTGATTTTGATTTTACTTTTGATTTTAATTTTCCTTTTGATTTTAATTTTACTTTTGATTTTCATTTCCATTTCATTTTCATTTTACTTTTGATTTTCATTTTATTTTTCATTTTACTTTTACTTTTCATTTTCATTTTACTTTTCATTTCATTTTCATTTTACTTTTGATTTTATTTTCAAAATGTATTTGTTTTTCCTTTTATTTTCACTTTAAAATGAAAAAAATAATGAAAATCAAACAAAAATTAAACAAAAGAAGGTTAAAAATGTAGTGGCAGCCATGGGCCACCATACTGGATCATACGTCAACTAAATTTGTTTGGTGTGTTAAGTTGTTCTCTCTGTTTCTTCGGGTTCTACGTTTGTTTGTTTGTTTGTTTTTGTTTGTTTGTTTGTTTGTTTGTTTGTTTGTTTGTTTGTTTGTTTGTTTGTTTGTTTGTTTGTTTGTTTGTTTGTTTGTTTGTTTGTTTGTTTGTTTGTTTGTTTGTTTGTTTGTTTGTTTGTTTGTTTGTTTGTTTGTTTGTTTGTTTGTTTGTTTGTTTGTTTGTTTGTTTGTTTGTTTGTTTGTTTGTTTGTTTGTTTGTTTTTTGTTGTTGATGCTGTTGTTGTTGTTGTTTTCCCTCCCTCAGCAAAAATCAACTTATGAATTGAGTGTTGTATGTAGAATATTTAATGTAGAGGTAGTTTACTTAAGCTAAGTGTGAGTGCCAGCTGGTGAAGAATTAACCACTATGTGGATATACTACTGTTATTTTTTATCCTCTTGCTTGAAAAATGTGTAGGAACTTTCTTGCATGGATACCTTCAAACATGTTCAAAGCAAGACGTGCTGAATTCTGAAACTTATGAAACTGTAAACTGTTGATTTTTTTTTTTTTCAATTGTGAACTAATGTGCCTCCCAGCTAGTTTAACTCACATAGTTATTCTGGGAGGGCATTTACTGAACATGTCAAATGTAAAATAATGTAAATATACCAGTCAAATAATGGTAATAAAGAACAAACTACTAAACTAAATATCCCAGTTAATAGTTTGATTAGCTTTAGGCTGTTTTTAGTGACCTGTTATCGATAGATAGTTTATTGAATAACTACATAGCAGCCAAGGGCTGAATTGCGTAATTACAAAAGGTCAATTTAAGAAAGTGATTATAAAATTTATCTAAAATATAAGTGAAATCCCACTTTAAGTCTTTATACAAATCTAAAACATATGTGACGGTCCAAAGATGATTTAAATATTAAATGTTAAACTCTCTGCACATAGATGGAATATAAGTGTTTCTGAAACGTTCAGTGTTCAATACTGGAATGGTAAACTTTCTGTTTCTTCTTAAACTGTATTGGCTTTCATGTCTTGGCGGGAGAAGACTGTTTAGTCTGTGCGATGGGCTTGAAATTACATCAAACAATGCATGACAATGTTCGTGACGTCGAGAGAACAGAGTAGATAGACGAAATCTGTCTAAATTGTTAGAAAGAAACGAGGAACAGTTGCATGTGCGAACCGTATAGCCAGTGAGACTACTAAAGAGCTGGAAATCAAATTCTCATAGGACCATTATTTTCTTATTGCTTGTAATAATCAAATATATGTAAATACGGTACAAAAAAAATAAAACCAAAAGAGCATAAATAAGAGTAGAGGAAACATCTTAATACCGCGCGCGCCATGCATGATAATTCCCGGTTGGGCTATTTTTACTAACTGGATGCAGTTTAATTTTCGTCTTACCCTACTGCCGTGCGTCATAAATTTAACAAGTGGGATTTCAAAGATTTGAGCTTTTTAATATTCCACGATTGACTTCAAATTTATTCCAAATTCCACAAGAAGGCCATTTGATTTCCTATCTGTTGCAAAACTCCACACGGGATTTAGACTCAGAAGCAATTGTATTCAGAGAACTACTATCTTTATTCCCAAAAGTCTAGATCCCGTGCGGAATGTTGCAAGAGATAGAAAGGTGTTGTTTTGAATAAATTAACAAACCATGAGGTTTTTTACCTTGGCAGCTCAAACGTGGACTCGATGTAGTTGCTAACTTTTGAAGCTTACTGAATAGCTAGTGCAGCAAAGACAAAGGCACTTGGCAACAGGTATGTTAACATCTTGTTCTATCAGATACCTAGAAAATTTCACGAAACAATTCGACAGAATTTGTAGAAGTCGAAGGAATACGAATTCGCAACGTTCACTTCCAATCGTGGTCACAAAAATTACTCCCCAAGTTTGCTTGAGGATAACATTGGCGTTTAGCTTCTCATGTCTCCATATTTAGTTCACAAGTTACAATAGGTATTTGTCTTTCTTATAGCATGCATGCAGATATAGTTCTCGCTGTTTTTGAAATTTTGTTGAGATTTTTGCGGTAGTTTTGACTACATAATTTTGCGTCGTAACAGGCAGCGCAAATTTGTATCGCAACTTCTAAGGATTAAATTGGCGCGATACATGTTTTATGTAGTCCTCTATGACTTTCTACTTGATTAACGAAATAGGAAAAAAGTCACCTTGGAATTTTGGATTTATGACCACTTTTTCTGATAAAGCCATTTTTAAGGAGGCTTCCTACAATTTTTCTAGTGCTCGACCGGTCAACTTGAAACGGCTGTAGTTCTTACATGAAAGCACCCACAGTTATGACCTTTCGTCCACTTACTACATAAAGACTGAAATTTTTATTGGTGTGTGTTTTGTTTACATCAGGGTTACCATAGCGACGAAACGATGACGTCACCGTTTTAGATTCCAAGCAATTTTACGCGTTTTTCGACCTAAACTTTTAAAATGACACACAAGACGTTAATATTTAGGACTTTGCCTAGCAGCATACGAATTTTGGAGAAATTCGTATAGACAGATTTTGAATTATTCGAGGCGCAATTTTTTCACCCCCAAAATCACATTTTCTAGTCTTCGATTCCATAATTTTAAAAGCAAAGCAGCATGACAACTCTTCGACTGTCCAAATGTTGTTCAAATATCAGACTACTTCTCTACGAAGTTGCACGTGAGAAAGTGCTTTGGATCTCCGTCAGCATACGTCCATTTAGACATGAAATTGGGCGAAATTTTATCAAAATTTATACACAAAGCGTTTAGTGCTCCTAAAGAAAAATTTCTCGGTCAACTGTTTTCTCCCTTTGGTGAGTAGAACTTTAATACATTTGCAATAAACTGTCCAAGCGCCGATTCAATTGAAGCTTTCTAAGGTACTGAAATAAAATTTCAAAGTAGAGTATATTCGGTGTAACTTAGCGCAGCAAGATTCTAGGTTCAAGTTGTTGTTTTCATTCTCACATTCCTGCATGCAGGCATGCTTCAGTATGCTAATTCGAGGCAATGGTCACCATGGCGTGACGCGCTACTTCACTACTGCGTTTCCGTACGCGTGCTCTGCGTATAGAATATTTCTTCAAAAATCACAATTTCTAGTCTTCGATTCCATAATTTTAAAAGCAAAGCAGCATGACAACTCTAGTGAAGTAGCGCGTCACGCCATGGTGACCATTGCCTCGAATTAGCATACTGAAGCATGCCTGCATGCAGGAATGTGAGAATGAAAACAACAACTTGAACCTAGAATCTTGCTGCGCTAAGTTACACCAAATATACTCTACTTTGAAATTTTATTTCAGTACCTTAGAAAGCTTCAATTGAATCAGCGCTTGGACAGTTTATTGCAAATGTATTAAAGTTCTACTCACCAAAGGGAGAAAACAGTTGACCGAGAAATTTTTCTTTAGGAGCACTAAACGCTTTGTGTATAAATTTTGACAAAATTTCGCCCAATTTCATGTCTAAATGGACGTATGCTGACGGAGATCCAAAGCACTTTCTCACGTGCAACTTCGTAGAGAAGTAGTCTGATATTTGAACAACATTTGGACAGTCGAAGAGTTGTCATGCTGCTTTGCTTCTAAAATTATGGAATCGAAGACTAGAAAATGTGATTTTGGGGGTGAAAAAATTGCGCCTCGAATAATTCAAAATCTGTCTATACGAATTTCTCCAAAATTCGTATGCTGCTAGGCAAAGTCCTAAATATTAACGTCTTGTGTGTCATTTTAAAAGTTTAGGTCGAAAAACGCGTAAAATTGCTTGGAATCTAAAACGGTGACGTCATCGTTTCGTCGCTATGGTAACCCTGATGTAAACAAAACACACACCAATAAAAATTTCAGTCTTTATGTAGTAAGTGGACGAAAGGTCATAACTGTGGGTGCTTTCATGTAAGAACTACAGCCGTTTCAAGTTGACCGGTCGAGCACTAGAAAAATTGTAGGAAGCCTCCTTAAAACTCGTCTGATATCTCGAATTATTTGATCTAATTCGCAGAAAAATCATTACCGGTACAAATTTCGAGGCTTGTAGACAAATGGCTGCAATTTTTTTTTAAACTCGGACAAGGTTTTGATGTAAAAAGACGCAATTGAAAGGTTACTTGAAGTAGTTGTTTTCAGACCTCACCGCACATTTGCATTTGGCGCAATGGACAACTTAATGCGCACCAATGGACTTGGTTTCTACACCAAATATGAGCATAAGATTGAAGTTTTATATGGTGTTATAATTAAATCGATATCAACGTTTTTAAAATAGCAAAAATCGAACATCGCCAAAAATAGTTTTACTTTAATATCTCACAAAATTGATGAGCTTCAGACAAGCGGTAAGCTGCATAGAAAAATTCATACAGATGCACAACATTTCAAAGTGATTTTAGGAGATTTAATCTGTTTGATTTTCTATAAATCACAAAAGTTTCCACACATGCTGTATTTCTATTCTTGGACATAACGACAGCGTAAAAAAGTATTCGAAGTACGCAAACCACCACGAAACCAAATTTATGCTAAAAACCATTTTTTACGATGTTCGATTTTCGCTATTTTAAAAACGTTTATCGATTTAATTATAACACCATATAAAACTTCAATATTATCATCATATTTGTTGTAGAAACCAAGTCCATTGGTGCGCATTAAGCTGTCCATTGCGCCAAATGCAAGTGTGCGGTGCGGTCTGAAAACAACTACTTCGAGTCATCTTAACGCTTTTTTTGAAAACTCAAATCTGCACTAAACGGTTCTTTGTATTAGAAGTGCCAAATCATGACGCACGGGAGTAGGGTAAGACGAAAATTAAACTGCATCCGGTTACTAAAAATAGCCCAACCCGGAATTATCATGGCGCGCGCGGTATTAAGAAGTTTCCCTCTTTTTATGCCCCCTTGATAGGATTTATAGCTAATATGGTTACTTTTATTTTTAACATCAAACAAGACATCATTTGTGTACGTAAGATAATTGATTCTCTAAATTTGTATGTATTTACAGAAATTTTAGACTAGTACTAGCCTAGTGAACTGAATCAGTCTGGTCCGCCTTACCTTCTTCTTGAGTAGGTAAATGGACGTTTGAGTTGGACTGATTGCCGTTTGATATGACGTCTGATGCATCTCTTTCTATTGGTATGTTTCTTCTCGAAGAATCTAAAATCAGTGGACATTATAATCAGTCGAAAGTAAACTATGGGAAATAATGTAAAATCGATTTAAAAAGGAGCAAAAAGTGGAAGTGAATCCGGCGAACTGAAACTATTTCACATTCTTACAAATTAAATTCGCATCACCAAGAAATGAACTGTATAGGTTTTTGTCTTCGTATACGAGCTTCCTTTTCCCATATGAGAAAATCTGATATGCCATATTTGGAATTCAGCCTTCTTGGTTTGTAACCAGATAAGGACTGGAAATGTGTAAAAGCATACAAGGAGACTGTTCTTTGGCGTTAGGTAACAGCCTGTGAGAAAACTAATTACTTTCGATTTCAACAGGTTTGTGCTTTGTCCATTTACACCCTGGTTCATTCGAGTGCATTTTTTTGCCTTTTACTGGCTGTTAACAAAAGCGCGACCGAAGCTCTGGTTGGCCAATATATATAACTGTAACATGGTCTATCAGCGAATAATGGTCTATCAGCGGTCTATCATGGTCTATCAGCGAATAATAATTATAAACAAGGTGATGTTTCTCTATTGGACAAAAATTAAATCAAAGTGATGATGATGATGATAATCATCTCATCATTATTATTATTCGCATTGTTATATGAAAGTCAATTCTCACTTACTTTGTTGAATAGCATTTGGAGATGGTTCTAATTCCTGGCTTTGTGGCAGAGAATCTAGAAAGAAGTCACCGATTTTTAGTTATATATCCGATTTCATCGATTGACAAAAACCTCTGTTAGTGTTTTCACTCACTTTTATGACTGTCAATTGAAGATTGTCCTGCAGATTCCTGGCTTTGTGGCATAGAGACAAGCAACAGGGTACCTTTCGCGTCACAGCTATTGCCTTCGCTATCAGAGGATTCTCCATCACCTCCGAGACGATCTTTGTTACCAACGGTGCAGTCATCAGAATCAGAACCGTTCTTTCTCCTTTCATCTGAAGGTGTGGGTTCAGTTTCGTTATACAATAACTGGACTGGATTGGACTTATCTTGGTTGGAAATCTTGGATGAGTTGGAATTTGTAGATCCGTCAGAAACATCTGTCAATGTTCTCAGATTCATGGTTGGCACTTTACAGTCATCTTGAGGCTCTGGAATCAAGCCATATATGAACATCTTTGACACAAATTAATTCAAAAACTTAAAACTGAGATACTGGAATGAAAATGAATTAAACTAATTACAGTTATAACTGTGTTAGCATCCTTCACTTACTGAAACAATGTAAATAGTACCTTTCGTGTCGGAACTTCTGTCTTGATTATCACCACCACAAGCTTGACCATCTTCGTTCTCGGTATTAGCATTGGTTTTACCACGAGTGTTGGAGCTGTTATTTTTGATTACGCTGAACCATTTGTCTGTCAATGAGTCTGTCACAGATGCTTTCCAAACATCTAAACGGTCTTAAAAGAAAGTCAAAACTATATTTACCTCATAAAAAGGGGAAGAAAAATTCTAAAGGGGGAAAATTGTAAAAGACGAATATAAAAAAAATATATAATTGACATTGTAAAATAAAAAGAAGTATAAAAATACTTGGTAACATTTCAAGTCCAGACGCTGCAGAAAAACTTGCTGCTGTTGAAAGTTGAGTGAAATGGCAAGCTACCCGAAAGCAGGGTTTAAAAAATTATTGCAAGTGAACTCTGCAGTGGATTGGAGTGAGGAAAGTAATTAATCATGATAGTGATGTTTTGGAGGATCCCTTAGAAAAACATGTCTTCGATTTGGGTGGCATGGCTGGCCTAGTGTGAGAGCACTGGCCATTCACCGCTTTGGTCCGGATACGTTCGAGTCCCAGCTCTTGCGATCGGGCGCTGGATCATACGTCAACTAAGTTTGTTTGGTGTGTTAAGTTGTTCTCTCTGTTTCTTCGGGTTCTCCGTTTTTTTGTTTGTTTGTTTGTTTTTGTTTGTTTGTTTGTTTGTTTGTTTGTTTGTTTGTTTGTTTGTTTGTTTGTTTGTTTGTTTGTTTGTTTGTTTGTTTGTTTGTTTGTTTGTTTGTTTGTTTGTTTGTTTGTTTGTTTGTTTGTTTGTTTGTTTGTTTGTTTGTTTGTTTGTTTGTTTGTTTGTTTGTTTGTTTGTTTGTTTGTTTGTTTGTTTGTTTGTTTGTTTGTTTGTTGTTGATGCTGCTGTTGTTGTTGTTTTCCCTCCCTCAGCAAAAATCAACATATGAATTGAGCGTTGTGTGTAAAATATTTAATGTAGAGGTAGTAAGCTAAGTGTGAGTGCCAGCTGGTGAAGAACCACTATGTGGATATACTACTGTTATTTTTTATCCTCTTGCTTGAAAAATGTGTAGGAACTTTCTTGCATGGATACCTTCAAACATGTTCAAAGCAAGACGTGCTGAATTCTGAAACTTATGAAACTGTAAACTGTTGATTTTTTTTTATTGTGAATAATGTGCCTCCCAGCTAGTTTAACTTACATAGTTATTCTGGGAGGGCATTTACTGAACATGTCAAATGTAAATAATGTTAATATACCAGTCAAATAATGGTAATAAAGAACAAACTACTAAACTAAATATCCCAGTTAATAGTTTGATTCGCTTTAGGCTGTTTTTAGTGACCTGTTATCATGCTAAAATTATATTAAAGTTGTTAAATATACATTATTTATTTTTGGTGTAGTTATTACGGGGGGGGGGGGGTACGTTTTTTGTCAAACCCCAGAAGGAGGGGTCATGAGAAACATTTTAAAAGCAAGGGAGGGGTTGTGAAAATTTATGAATTTGAGCAAGAAATATCCCTCCCCCCATAAACAATGACCGATCCCTATAAACAATGATATTTCTATTTCATAAAGACCCGTGAAACTAACTTCAACTCGTGATCATGTATGACGCCTTCGCAGCTTTGTCTGTCATTGAAAAGACACCACAGGATACCTGCATAACAATAGGCTCCACAGCTTAAAAGGTGTTGTGGATATGCATTGCTATCTTTTTTAAATAAGAGAAATTACAGAGACAACTGGATCTGATTTATACACATAATTTTGTCACGCTAATCATAACCCAAAAGATATGAACCGGACTGGATTTGCCTTATTTTGGCTAATCTCATGTAGTCTAAAAGCTTTATATTTGCATAATATAAAAAGAAAACTACATCAATTGCAAGCTGGAAGGTCGATGATTAGGGCTTCTGAAATGCCTGTTAAATAAAATTAAAACCACAAAATTGTGCTACTTTCGTTACTCCAAAAGTTATCGTACTTGGTGCCGCGGTTGATGAAAGAAAATGAAGGAGGCAACGCAGGCCGCTGAAATGTGGACACAACGTGAAAGAAATCCAAAGAAATAGGGTAATTTATCTTCATAAGAAAAATGTAAAAAGCTATACTGGTTCAAAACTAGGAGCACCAACTTTTGCATGTGTAGGCTCGATTTCTAGCCGCTATGAGGGAAGCGGAGTCACGCTTATGTGAATGTTCCATTAATTTTTAATTTTGGTCTAAATTTACCTTGCTTCTTAAAATTGTGGATATCGATTTTCTTACTTTCCTCGTTTTTAGTGCACCATCCAACCAAAGTTGTTTTATCATCAAGAAATAACGGGCCATCAATCAATTTGTCATAGACATTGTCATCAACAAAAAGGAGGTTTTGGGCCTGTTCGCATCTTTTGACTTCCATAAAGACAAGAGTTAACCGTCTTTGCTCGTCTTTCCCAAGACCATAAAACTTATTATTTTCTTCGGCGATTTTGCTTGAGCCAAGTTCTTGGACGATATCTGGCACGATTTTGCTGTAGTAATGAAGAAATCTGCTTTTGTTGAAGTTTTCAGACTCGCACGGGATAAAGTAATGAGAATTTCCTTTAACGGCTATTTTCTCCTCGGCTGACAAGTTATCGATCTTGCATACAGTAATTTCTTCACTGGTTGACGATGTTGAGACTTCATTTTCAACTGTTATCACAGCTCTGTGAGGCAGAAAGTCTGTGCTTTGAAAATAATAAGCAAAGTGTTTGGTTTTCTTGTACTTTTGGACATACAAATGCTTTGGATTGATCAACTGCATGAGTTTGTCGTTATTTCGTACAATACAACCCACAACGTCTTCACAGTTTTCATCTTCATCAAACAAGGCAAATGTTGCAATTCCTTCGGTGTTGTTTGGCCGTGGTATTGGAGTGCCACGTACAAAGCGTACAGTGTTAGATACTTTTTGCTTAATTCGCTGCCACATATTCTAATTGTTGACTGACCGAGGTTAATCGAATTTGATCTCCTTGAGAGCGTCACTAAGCTAGTCACGATTTCGTGGAACTGCAGATCTGCAACGAAGCGTTTTCGTTAATTGAAAATCAATTTACTGGAAAACCTCAAGCGCCTATTAAAAACTAACTCTTCCTAAAGGATCGAGCAGCTCTAGATTGATTGATCATGTATTATTTGAAAAGTTATAATTCACCGGAATGGTAACATTAATACTTCAGTTGAAGCGTTACAAATCCAAGCTATTTCATGCTAGAAGTTCGCTCGTTACTCGGGGCGATTGGCCGAGTTTTAGAAGCTTAACAAACACTTAGAATCCAATCTTCTAGCTCAGCAAAGGAATTCTACAGGATTAAGAACGGTTAGATATATTTTTTGTACATTCTTACCTCAAACTTTTAGAATCTTCGAGTTTACCTCTACTTCCGCCTTTCAACCAGCAAACAATCGATAGCCTCGTTTCTATGTATAACTGCTTGGATGGTTTGAAACAGAGAAAACAGGGTCAAATAGCAAATAGCAAATAGCAGCAAATAGCAAATATAGCAGCCTCGTTTGGAATTCCTGCTTACGTTGCTTATAAAATTAACTTTTCGGGAAATGGGGGTAAATATTTTTTAGGAGGAAAGCTTGGTTGCCTTAGTTGCCAAATTTCAAAATGTCGGAAATAAGCCCAAACCAGGATTTTTGGTTGCTGCTGCTTCTCTCTCTCTCTCTCTCTCTCTCTCTTTCTCTCTCTAGAGGAAAAGTCGGACATTTTTGTAACCCTTTTCTCTCTTGAGCTCAAAACAACAATTATCACGTATTTTTTCGTTTTGTTTTCATGCATGTAATCTTTACTTATTGTACTACTATGACACAAAACATGACTTGATCTATTTTAAAACTCTCGGATTTATGGACCAAAACGTGTCAAAAATGTTGCAAAAACGACATAAGGTGCTATATCAGTAATAACATTTGATTGGAATTCCCCTTAATTATCATAACGTAGCTATACGTGCTATCAATAAACCCTACCCATTACCCCTTACAATCTCTCAAAGCATAAAGGTGGTTTTTCGAACTTGCCAAAAAAGCCGAGGCCAAAATATGAGTTTTTATACGGGATTCACTTTAGACGATTTGAAATTAGCTAAAAAATGGATTTTCGAAATTCAATTGTTTATAACTTTGCAAATATTTAACACAGAATTACCATATTTACACCTAAGTTAGTTTATTATCTGAACTATAGGTAGTGTGAATTATGAATGAAAAGGTTGAGGTTAACTAGAAAAAAATGGATTTTTATTCTACTAGTTCAAAAGGTTCAAAAGCGGCATGTTTGCTAGATGTTCCAAATCACTAAAACTTAGTCAAACTTTGAGAGAATTGAGGCACAACTTCTGTTCAAAAAAGGAAACCTCTCAACTTGAATGCAGTAAGAATATCAAAACGTTTTGCGAAAACCATGGGGAGTTATTTTTCTTCAAGCAAATTGAGAGGGACATGTCGCTTTTGTAACGATATAGTTTTTGGATTGTTTTCATAGTGCATTGATAGTCAATTCGAACATTCAGCCTTAATATTGGTAGATGCAGATAGTGTACAGTTTTAGTGCGTTTAGGTATTGTATAGTATAGAGCTTTTGGTGCGTTAAGGCTTTGTAGTGCAGGGTTTTATTAGCATGTTTAGGTTTTGTAGTGTAGAGTTTAAGTTTTGTAGTGAAGAGTTTTAGTGTGTTTAGGTTTCGTATAGTGTAGTTTTATTGCGTTAAGGTATTGTATAGTGTAGAGTTTTAGTGTGTTAAGGTTTTGTAGTATAGACTTTTAGTGTATTTAGGTCTTGTATGGTGTAAAGTTTTAGTGCGTTTAGGTTTTGTAATGTAGAATTTAGTGCATTTAGTACGTTTGTATAGTGTAGAGTTTTAGTCCTTTTAGGTTATTATATACGTTTGTATATACGTATATAATTGTACGTTTGTATAGTGTAGAGGTTTAGTGCGTTAAGCGTATTATATAGTGTAGAATTTTTGGTGCGTTAGGGTTTTGTATAGAGTAGAGTTTTAGTGCGTTTAGTGCGTTTGTATAGTGTAGAGTTTTAGTCCTTTTAGGTTATTATATACGTTTG
Source organism: Telmatactis stephensoni (assembly GCA_029948255.1). Classification (NCBI taxonomy): domain Eukaryota; kingdom Metazoa; phylum Cnidaria; class Anthozoa; order Actiniaria; family Isophelliidae; genus Telmatactis; species Telmatactis stephensoni. The sequence continues at coordinate 24,759 of JALIZF010000631.1, read as the reverse complement.
TATACGTTTATAATTGTACGTTTGTATAATGTAGAGGTTTAGTGCGTTAAGCGTATTATATAGTGCAGAGATTTAGTGCGTTAAGGTTTTGCATAGTGTAGAGTTTTTGTGCGTTTAATACGTTTGTATAGTGTAGTGTGTTTAGGTTTTGTAGTGTTTTAGTGCGTTAAAGTTTTGTACTAAAGGGTTTAGTGTGTTTAGGTTTTGTAAAGTGTAGAGTTTTAGTGTGTGCAGGTTTAGGTAGTTTATTATGCACCAAGTGTTGTAGTATTAATGTGAGTGAAAGTGTTGTAGCGTTGCACTGTTTTACACATTGAAATGTTTCAGTGTTTCATTATTTGTCGAAAACTAATGGAATGTTTTATGCATTGTTTAATTTTTTTCTAATTATTTTCTTGGGTTGAAGTTATGTAGTGTTCTTTGCAATATCAGCTGTCAGTAGCGCTTTATACGTTAAGCGTTGCGGTGTTTACGCGTTTTACGTTAAGTGTTGACGATTTTCAACACATAAAGTGATTGTGGTGTTGCAGTGTTTTACGCGTTCAAATCTTTTCGAATGCTTAATTTTTCTCATTTTGTATTGAGGTAGTAAAAGTGCTTTAGAACGTTGTAATATTTTAGTTTTGTTATACTTTATTCATTGAAATGTTGTAGAGTTTTATGTGTCCAAGTGTTTTAGTGTTTAATGCAGTAAATGATGTATACTTTATTTATTGGGATGTTTTTTATGGGTTGGTGTTAAAGTGTTTAATTTTCAGATGTGTTAAAAGTGTTCTGGTATTTTTTGTGCGCTTATGTGTTTTAGTGTTTTAAGTGTCAAAGTCGTTTAGTAATTTTATGTGTATTTCAGCGTTCTATATTTACATCTACATTTAATTGAGTCACTAAGTGTTGCAGGGTTCGTGGGTGTGTGGGTGTGAGTAGTGTTTGAATGCTTTCATTAGTGCTTTATTCATTTAATGTTTTAGTGTAGTATACGTTTAAGTAAGTTTATGTAATTGTAGGTTATAGTGTTGTTGTTAATGTAGTATGATCAATGCATGGTTTGAGCGTTTTCGAATCGCTTCAGCGTTTACGTATGGATGGGCTGAAACGATTCGAAAACGCTCGCGGTATTCGTGTGAACGCAAATACGCAAATGCATGCGTGTGTACGGGGTCTCAGAGACATCAATTAAACAAAATGATTCTCATTAGATATTTGTGTATTTGTAATTAAACATTTTTTATAAGTACATTCTATAACCATTCTGCAAGTGAGTGTATGTTTATGTTGCGGTGTTTATACATGTTTACATGCATAAGCGACATAAAAGTTACACAAGCGGCACATCCAGTTACAAAAGCGGCAAAAAGGGTACGGAAGCGGCACATTTGGTTACAAAAGCGACAAAAAAGGTACAAAAGCGACATTTTTTGTTACAAAAACGACACATTTGGTTACAAAAGCGGCAGATCAAGTTACAAAAACGACATGGTTAAGTTACATTAACGACACATGGTTACGAAAACGACACTTTTTGTTACAAAAGCGGCAGAAAATCGTTACAAAAACGGCCGTTCCTATAGCTCTCTCTCTCTCTCTCTCTCTCTCTCTCTCTCTCTCTATCTTTTTGAAGGGAGCCGAAGGGGAAGGGTGCTTTTGAAAGGATATTGCCTTCCCATATTAGTTGGGCACAAATTCAGATGACACTTTGTAACTAATCGTTATGTTGTTAAACTTAAAACTCTAAGAAAAGTACCCGCGCAAAAAACATTATTTACTCTTCACCAATATGATCCTGATTTTCACTACGACGCAAGCATAAGTGCGAGCACCAGCATCAAAAATTTTACTTTTGCTTGTACTTTTGCTTGTGGTTGTTTTGCTAGTGAAAACAAGGCTATAGCGTTAAGAGAGACCCAAAACAACCGAAAACAAAGTATTGTTAAGAAATCTACTTTAAAAAACTAGTATGTCATGATCAATAGTGCCCTTCACAGTTCTCTGCGCCATTTTGAAAGGTAGCCGTACCTTTGCATCGAAGCCAGACGAACGGTGAGTCTCTATCATTGCAAGCTCACCGTTCGTCTTGCTTCGATGCAAAGGCATGGCTACCTTTCAAGATGGCGCAGAGAACTGTGAAGGGGACTATTACTAAAAACGCCAGCGAGCATATATATCGGTTAAAAGGATTGAAATAAACTTGAAAAATTAATTGATGGATACTTTGACCAGTCATAATAAAAGGGCTGTACACCTTACCAGTATTTTAGTAATACAAAACTCGTGATCACCTTTTTTCGTGTCCCAGCTGTTATTAATACAAAACTGACCAAATTAATGTACGTACATCTCATTATGTTGCTTTTTGTTTACGTCGAGTTAAATATATATACCGTAAGACATTCAGTTTGATTGAGGCGAATGTAGTTAGTACAATGGAAGGGAAAGCAGCCAGTCGCTAAAGGAGGGTATCAGTGGCATTTAAAAATAGTTATAACATAGATTCGATATCAATATATCGTGCGCTCTGATTGGCTAAAAAACTGGGCTGCACGGTAGTAGTAGGAAAGTGCCGTTTCTGGGACCCGGGCTACCCGGGCTGCCGTGTGGTACGGTATGTGGTACGGTGAGGTCATGTCTATTTTTAGACGAACGGAGTGAGGTACGGTGAGGTCATGTCTATTTTTAACCATGGGGTACAATGTTGGTACAATGTCTACAAACGGGGCCCCCACTGGGCCCCCGGGGCTAACCCCCCCCCCCTCCCCCTCCCCCTTCATGCCCGAGCGGAGCCGGGCTAACCCCAACTGGGTGGTACAGTGGTACGGGTGGTACGGTAGTTCGATGAGATCACGTCTATTTTTAGACGAACGGAACGAGGTACGATGAGGTATAGGGAACACGGGCTGCCCGGGCTACCCGGGCACTACCCTCCCCTCCCTTGTGTAATCAGAGGAGATCGATTTGACGGGGCCCCAGACGACCGTCAGATCTAGTTTGAGAACAGGAAGAGCGACGCCGATTCCCTTTCTTACTTTGTCAAAGACGCTCTTCTATTTGTCTACTATACTTTGTGCTCAACGTTTTTGCTCTTCTTCTGGCAAACGGATTATATATATTTACCTTTTCGTGGTCTGGTGATTCCACCTCTAGTTTCACCACTTTTCAATTATAACTAAGTGATCTCCGCGAGTGATTGTAACACCACTAAAAGTAGATAAAAAAAAAGTTTATTGAACCAGACCGAAAATACTCTATTGTGAAGTTTAACGGAAAAATATATAGTATGCATGCATGCATATACATAGTATAGCGACAGAACCAGTCATCCGAGTATTCAATTTATGTTAAACAAACAGAAAAATATACAGTATAGCGGCAGAAGCAGTCACCAATATTTATTCAACTCTACTTTATCATCGTCAATAAGAAGAAATCACTGTTGAGTTTCTACAGACAGAATTACGTTTTATCTTCTTGTCAACTGAGTCACTTATAGTTTATCGAACGAGACCGAAAATTCACTTATTAGTGAAGTTTTCAATACAGTTTAGCGACAGAAGCACTCATCCGATGGTTACTCTCATCCGATCCGTACTCTAAACAAGTTGAGACATGAACCTATGTTTACTGAAGATGTTTAGATCACCGCTATAGTTTTAGAACAACTAGTACTGTAATCCGATTCTCCTAAAGTTTTTTTTTTAGAACACCTAGAAATATATTTTTACGTACAGTTATTTCTGAGTGGACAACCAATCACGAAAGAAGTTGCAGTTGAGTGATTTTCATTTCTTATTTTATTTATTTTTGAAAAGATGATCCCTTCAGCCGGATTCGAACCGACGGCCTCAGGAACTACAGTCCTGCGCTCTAACCAATTGAGCTATGAAGGGAATACGTATAGAGGAGAGTCTATTTTGACCATTTATTCTCAACCTTTACGAGATTTAGAATCACTCAGGAGCTGCTGAACCATGGTGGTTCTGACATATGTAAATTCAGAACTTGACTCAAACTGATTGATAAAGCCAAAGATTTTTAGATCTGTACCGGTTCGGAGCGGTAAGAATTATTTTCAGACAAAGATTTTGAATGGCTTCAGCACGATTAAATTCATCGATCAATATTTACAGGAATTATTCAATGTCATAAAATCTCGTGTAGTAATGTATCTTTTCCTTCAAATTCCCTGTGGCATAATACATGCCCACTTTAACATAATTCACTTTTATTCAGTAATACAGTCCAAGAGGATGTTATCAGCGTTTATTCTTCTATTAAAATCTATTCTTACATAACTAAGTTCAATCTGGAGGTTTTCTCTAGTTACTATGGAAACGATCCTTCGAGCTGATTCACAAAGAAAAAAAAAAAGGGATCCCATCTAGTGTAGATTCTAATATTCTAGTCTAGATTCTAGTAGAAACTAGTAGAATCTAATCATTGTAGGCTCGACTGGGCTCGTTTAGGCTCGGCTTGGCTTGGCTCGGCTCGGCTCGGCTCGTCTTGGCTCGTCTCGTCTAGGCTCGTCTTGACTCGGCTCGGCTCGGCTCGTCTAGGCTCGGCTCGTCTCGTCTAGGCTCGTCTTGACTCGTCTAGGCTCGGCTCGTCTCGTCTAGGCTCGTCTAGGCTCGCGATAGCAAGCTATCAATAGCCTGCTGATAGCTGAGTCTAGCCGAGCCGAGCCGAGCCCAGCCCAGCCGAGCCCAGCCGAGCCGAGCCGTGCCGAGCCGTGCCGTGCCGTGCCGTGCCGAGCCGAGCCGAGCCTAGACGAGTCAAGACGAGCCTAGACGAGACGAGCCGAGCCGAGCCGAGTCAAGACGAGCCTAGACGAGACGAGCCAAGACGAGCCGAGCCGAGCCGAGCCAAGCCAAGCCGAGCCTAAACGAGCCCAGTCGAGCCTACAATGATTAGATTCTACTAGTTTCTACTAGAATCTAGACTAGAATATTAGAATCTATACACTAGATGGGATCCCTTTTTTTCTTCTTTGTGAATCAGCTCGAAGGATCGTTTCCATAGTAACTAGAGAAAACCTCCAGATTGAACTTAGTTATGTAAGAATAGATTTTAATAGAAGAATAAACGCTGATAACATCCTCTTGGACTGTATTACTGAATAAAAGTGAATTATGTTAAAGTGGGCATGTATTATGCCACAGGGAATTTGAAGGAAAAGATACATTACTACACGAGATTTTATGACATTGAATAATTCCTGTAAATATTGATCGATGAATTTAATCGTGCTGAAGCCATTCAAAATCTTTGTCTGAAAATAATTCTTACCGCTCCGAACCGGTACAGATCTAAAAATCTTTGGCTTTATCAATCAGTTTGAGTCAAGTTCTGAATTTACATATGTCAGAACCACCATGGTTCAGCAGCTCCTGAGTGATTCTAAATCTCGTAAAGGTTGAGAATAAATGGTCAAAATAGACTCTCCTCTATACGTATTCCCTTCATAGCTCAATTGGTTAGAGCGCAGGACTGTAGTTCCTGAGGCCGTCGGTTCGAATCCGGCTGAAGGGATCATCTTTTCAAAAATAAATAAAATAAGAAATGAAAATCACTCAACTGCAACTTCTTTCGTGATTGGTTGTCCACTCAGAAATAACTGTACGTAAAAATATATTTCTAGGTGTTCTAAAAAAAAAACTTTAGGAGAATCGGATTACAGTACTAGTTGTTCTAAAACTATAGCGGTGATCTAAACATCTTCAGTAAACATAGGTTCATGTCTCAACTTGTTTAGAGTACGGATCGGATGAGAGTAACCATCGGATGAGTGCTTCTGTCGCTAAACTGTATTGAAAACTTCACTAATAAGTGAATTTTCGGTCTCGTTCGATAAACTATAAGTGACTCAGTTGACAAGAAGATAAAACGTAATTCTGTCTGTAGAAACTCAACAGTGATTTCTTCTTATTGACGATGATAAAGTAGAGTTGAATAAATATTGGTGACTGCTTCTGCCGCTATACTGTATATTTTTCTGTTTGTTTAACATAAATTGAATACTCGGATGACTGGTTCTGTCGCTATACTATGTATGCATGCATGCATACTATATATTTTTCCGTTAAACTTTACAATAGAGTATTTTCGGTCTGGTTCAATAAACTTTTTTTTTATCTACTTTTAGTGGTGTTACAATCACTCGCGGAGATCACTTAGTTATAATTGAAAAGTGGTGAAACTAGAGGTGGAATCACCAGACCACGAAAAGGTAAATATATATAATCCGTTTGCCAGAAGAAGAGCAAAAACGTTGAGCACAAAGTATAGTAGACAAATAGAAGAGCGTCTTTGACAAAGTAAGAAAGGGAATCGGCGTCGCTCTTCCTGTTCTCAAACTAGATCTGACGGTCGTCTGGGGCCCCGTCAAATCGATCTCCTCTGATTACACAAGGGAGGGGAGGGTAGTGCCCGGGTAGCCCGGGCAGCCCGTGTTCCCTATACCTCATCGTACCTCGTTCCGTTCGTCTAAAAATAGACGTGATCTCATCGAACTACCGTACCACCCGTACCACTGTACCACCCAGTTGGGGTTAGCCCGGCTCCGCTCGGGTATGAAGGGGGAGGGGGGGTTAGCCCCGGGGGCCCAGTGGGGGCCCCGGTTGTAGACATTGTACCAACATTGTACCCCATAGTTAAAAATAGACATGACCTCACCGTACCTCACTCCGTTCGTCTAAAAATAGACATGACCTCACCGTACCACATACCGTACCACACGGCAGCCCGGGTAGCCCGGCAGCCCGGGTCCCAGAAACGGCACTTTCCTACTACTTTTAACGTATAGGCTCTGTTATAAATCAATTAGACAACAGAAAGCCGCGCTCCCATTGTGTTATAGACGCACTTGAGAAAATATAAAGAACTATTAACAAACTAGAGTCACACTCGGCTACGCTTCGCGCCATCTCTTACAATTGATAGTCGCTTTTTATATTTTCTCTCGTGCGTCTATAACGCCATGGGCGCGTGGCGTTCTGTTGTCTAATTGATAATTAACTGATAATTAAACATTTATACTTAACTGATATTTTATTTTTTCTATTAAAAATTGGAAAGTGACATTTGTGGGACAAAAAATTGTTAACTGGCAATAGATCTAATCACTCTTCCGATCACGTGACTTGAATTGGGTAAACAAACAAATCCAATATGGCGGTAATATGGCGTCTGACACGGTGAAATCACAGGTAGCCCAAGCTCACTATTAGTGGCTATTTATAAGAGAATGTATGGCACTCAATAACACTAAAAAATTCTGTCTTAATTTTAATAAAATTCCACAAGACTTCTAAAGTGTGTTGTTTATGCTTTCTTCTAACCTCTGAATGAGTTTCAGCGAAATTCGTCGATTTTAACTGCTCGCCCTGAGCCACTCAAAAATGGGGAGTGGCTCAGGGCGAGCAGTTAAAATCGACGAATTTCGCTGAAACTCATTCAGAGGTTAGAAGAAAGCATAAACAACACACTTTAGAAGTCTTGTGGAATTTTATTAAAATTAAGACAGAATTTTTTAGTGTTATTGAGTGCCATACATTCTCTTATAAATAGCCACTAATAGTGAGCTTGGGCTACCTGTGGCGTATCGTGGACAAAGTCTCTAAAAAAATTTCCAAAAATCACCGCTAATGAAATATCTTTACAACTTGCTAAATGTGGAAAAGAAAAATGTTGGGGATAAGGCCTATAAATTCTTCAAAGAAGGCTACATTCATGATGTGTATGTAGCGTCAAACTCGGAGTCCGTTTCTTCACAATGGAGTGTGAAAGCAAAGAGTTATAGAAGTCAGAGGCAAAGTGAAGCTCCACACGTTCTCAGTTTGAAAGTAGTTTCAGCCAAGAAAAACATTGATGGAAATTGTTCTTGTAAAGCAGGGTAAGTTAGGGTTTTTTACGAAGCAATTTTCTTGTGAAATTGTAACGTCGGTCGCGGGCGTTGTCAAAAGATTGGACTCAAGGTTATTTACGTTTTTTTCTTCACAGAAATGGAGGACTTTGTAATCACATTTTTGCTTTACTTTATCTGTTAAGTGACTGGACATTACTTGGTATATCAGAAATTCCAGGAGATAAAACATGTACAAGCCTACCACAGACGTGGCATAAGCCAAGGTGCCTCGAAATATCTTCTGAACCAGTTATGAAATGCACGTTTGCTCAATCAGCTACTGACCAAGGCAAGAAGAGAAAAAGAGGTCCAGTAATGGCCAAATTATTTGATCCAAGGAGTAAAAAAATTGATGGAGATAGAAGACGAGTTATGGATTTTGCAGTACATTTGTCAACACACGCTAAAAAAGTGCCATTTTCCTACCTACTCCTTGATCAAGAATCGAGTGTGTCTGAGAAAACCGTGTTTGGTTTGGTTCCTTTTGGCTCTGTATTAAGTTATCAGTTGACAGACAGGTCCAACTCAACAGAATTTTCCTTTAGCAGGAACGAGGAAACTACTTTACAAGAATCTGACCAGGAAAAGGAGTGTTTGACTTTTATAGATGTACCTGTCAGTTTAACTAGTGCTGAGGATTTTCAAATACCGAAAGATATTCCCACTGCAGACAAAAAAGTTCTGGAAAGAATTACTTTGAATCACGAAAAAGCAAAGTCTATTGCAGAATCCACAGTTGAACAGAGGCACTGCAAAGCTTGGTTTGAAGAAAGAAAACTCAGACTCACAGCTTCTAGCTTTGGTAAGGTGTTTTTCAGAAAAAAGACTCCATCATTACCCTTTTTAAATAGCATTTTTGAAAGCAAGAATTTGTCAAATGTAAACTCAGTCAAGCATGGTGTAGAAAAAGAGAAGATCGCAAGGACAATATATTTCCACAAAATGAGAAAGTGCACCAGTAAATATTTCTCAATCTATGATTCAGGTCTGATTATAAGCACTACCAGCCCTTATCTTGGGGCAACTCCAGATGGAAAGTGTTATGACCCAACTGAAGCTGAACCAGTATGGATTGATTGAAATAAAATGCCCCTTCTCATGGAGAAATTCTACCATTCTGGAGGCATGCTCTGACCGAGAATTTTGCTGTGAGCTTTCAAGTGGAGTACCAAAGCTGAAGAAACATCACAAGGATGGCTATTACTGCCAGATACAGGGTCAGCTAGCCCTTTCTGGTCTTCAGTGGTGTGATTTTGTAATTTTTCTATCTGGTTCTAATTCTTTGAATGTTGAAAGAATTTATTTGGACAAGGAATTCTGGGAAAATGAATTGTTTCCAGTTTTGAAAAACTTTTACTTTACTTATGCATTATCATACCTGAGTTCTAAAATCCAGGAAGAATAAATAATCTAATTAATAATCCTAACTACCAGAATGCTTTGCTTACTTTCTTATGTAATGTGATTTGTGCCAACTGTTCAACTATTCTCAAGAGGGAAAAACAAAAATCTTAATAAGAAAGAAACTTAATTCATAAAGCATTCTAGTAGTAGTTAGTAGTCAAATGGTGCAATCATACAAATTGTCCCATTAGTTAATTGTCTTTTTGTTTGTTCCTTTGTTGTTATTTTCTTTTTCTACTTTGACAAAAAATTAGGTTTTATTTCATATTTCATGTGGTACCAAAGGTACCAAAATTGATGTGAATGAATCATGTAAACATATCCAGATTTATAAGAAGTATTAGTTTCTGACCATATGTAACCTTTAAGCCTGCTTAGCAGCCCTAAGGTGAAGGGATGGGGAGTGGGCAGATCCTTCCTCTCCCCTTTCCCATTCCCCTGTTCTTCAAACTGTTTAGGCCTCTCACTTGCCTTATAAAAGCAAAATATAATTATAATAATAATTTAGAAAAGAAAAAAAACTGAACTAGCCTTACAACACACCTTGTATTTTCTTGAAAGTATGGAAAAATATGGAAAATATAAAAAAAAATTTATCGACAAAGAAAAGAAAGAAAAAAAAATTTTTTTTTTGAGAAATAGGAGCTTAATATCTTGATCAGCAAAATAAAAAATTGATCCTCTCAGTGTGGTTGTTGGCTCGAAAGTCTTTACTATTCCAACAACCACACACACACATCGATAATCGACAAAATTTTATTTACAAAATGCAAATCTTTTTATCTTGTAAAAAAAAAAAAACCCCTTAATTATATATATATTTTAAATTATTATATGTAGCTGTACTGTAACTATTATTGTCATGTGTATATATATATATATAATATGTATTTAAAGAAAAATATGTGTGTAAATAAAAAAAAAGTCTAAAAAAAAGTCTAAAAAAGTCTAAAAAAGCCCCCCCCCCCCCCCCCCCCTTTCCCTTTGGGACACTACGCAAGCCAAAGTAACCTGGAAAGGTTCAAAGTTCTTTGATCATTGATCATCCCTGTGCAAAACATATACAAAAATCCCCCTGAATTTATGTTTCTATAATTTATGATGGTAATAGGACTGAGTGGAGTCCAATTTGGTCTGTAATCATATGAGGGAGAAACAAAATTGGATGACTGTGTAGCGGGAGTCCAATTTGTTTATTCCGAGTATGATTATAGACCAAATTGGACGACATGAAGTAATATTACCAATTAATCATTATTATTACAATTTCTGAAAATTTTTTTAGAACTGTCCGATTACAGGTGTCCAATTACAACCAACTATCCAATTACACTGTCCAATTAAAAATCACAGATTGATTAGTGGGAAATAGAGCAGTCTCTCAACCAATCAGATTTGAGGAAATTGTAATAGTAATGATTAAGTCAAAAATAAATTAATTAATATTCGTAAAATAAATTATAAAAATGTTTGAGTAATGTTCAACCTTTTTGTTAAAATTATAGGTGCAGATTTTTTGGATGGGGGGTGGGGAAGGTTCAGGGGCTGTGTATACCACTGTAACCGGGGTCTTTTTCTTCCTCTTGATCAACTTCCCAATGTCTATATTGCTGCATCCTCCAGAAAGTTAATCCTGTAACTGCCTCTGCATTGTTGATTTCAAAGAATTGGATCCATAAGATTTGAGAGCAGACAGCATACTGTCCATATCTGGTTAATTGACCCCATGAGCGTTATAGGAATCTTTCTTGAGAAGATGTTGTATCTTCTAACTTTCCCTATAGCTCTTTCAATATGAATACGATGGCGAGCGATAGTCTGTGTTTTGATAACATTATCTTCTTCAAATGCTGGCTTATCCTTTAGAAATGGTGGAATATTTAAAGACAATCCTACCTCTTTTAAATTTTCCTCGATATCAAATCCTTTGTCTGCCATTATGCAGTCATCCTTTTTGAGCTCCTTGGTTTTGACTTTGTCTTCCAACAAATGAAGAAATCCTGATCTCTGGACTATCTCTTTATCAGATATCTTACCAGTGTACAGCCCAGAAACAAACATTATCCCTCCCTTAGGATCTACACCAATAAGGCTTTTTAGGGTATTACAGGATTTGTAAGTTGAATAGCTCTGAGACTGCTTAACAAGGGAAGAAGGAACTTCGATTCTTATTTCTGTGCAGTCAATAATTATCATGGTATTTGGGTACTTGCTCTTGAAATCATCAGGCATATTGTTTATAATGATGTTTCTGTGAGGCCAAATTTTTAGCATGCCAAGCCTTATGTAAAGAAAATTTATCCAGGTATTAAAAACCTTTGAAACAAGGGCCTCCGAAATTCCGAATCTTACAGCAAGATCCAAATTAAAAAGTCCGAGTTTTAGCTTCATTAAGACGAGGAGAAATTCGTCTTTAACGCTCATCTTGTGTGCCTGAATAGCTCTAGTGGGACACAATATCTCCTCAGGATCAGACTCTTCACCATCAGTACTAGTGTCTACTTCAGCATCAGAATCAAAGAGTTGCTCAATTGTTATTTCATTCTGTTTTGCAGCTTTTGTACCCCAATAGTGGATATAAGAACGGTCGAAATTGGGCAGCAAGAAGTCTAGAAAGCTTAGTAGCTTTTCCTTAGTAGCAAAACCTGTAAAGTGGGAGATGATTTTGTTCTCCATTTTGGGTGTCGAGGCATTTGCAGTAAGACTTTCAAAAGTCAATCTTTGATAACGTTCTTGTGGGATTTCCACCTGGACACCAATGCTATTAACATTTTCAGATATTTCCGATTCCGTTTCTTCGCCTTCAGAGGCAGTATCCGTTGTTTCTCCGCTGTGTTCATTGACAGTATACGTAGTAGTAGTACTCCTTTCGACAGGAGCCTTTCGCTTTCGAGTGTGTGTTGTCCATGGAAACACAGAAGGGCACACTCCTTTTTTCAATCGGCGCTTGCTGCTGTCTAGATAGATGTAGTCCTCTTCAAGAAAATGCATCGAACATACCTTCTTGCTGGACGACGGAGTAAAATCTTTCAAGGGTAAATCGTATCGCCGAATTCGTTTTATCCACGCCTAAAAAAAGTCGATCTGAATCAGACTACAATACGGCTTATTTAGATATTAACGAGAAAAGCTGCTAAAATATACTTTCGACTAACCTTGATAAGTTTCTTGTCCCGCGGAAAGGAATGAAACGAAAGGTTTTTATCAAAAGAATTTTGAAAACAGTCTAAAACACAACAATAATGTACCATGTTTATCTTTGAAAATTGCCGCCGTCCGTCAGTTTTGTTTACCCAATTCAGGTCACGTGATATACTGATGACGTAAAAGGGTGATTAGATCTATTGGCCAAAAAAACTGGTAATTATAACTGACAAGCAATTGCAGTGTTGCTTTGTGAGCTATCAAGATATTGCAATTTGCAACTGCGGTATGCAAGGGTGCGCATGGTAGTACAGGATAAGTGTTTTTAAAACGATTTATTACCACTTAAAAATGACTAGCTAAACGTATTCGATTTACATGCATGTAAAAGACGTCCAAAGAAAGATTAGCAACTAATTGAGGCATTTATAAGTTCTTATTTAAAATTCATGGGAATTTTACAGTAAATGCACGACATGCAGATAAATGGAGCTAACGGATAAAGAAAATGACCTGAGTCATATATGCATACTGATGTAGAGATTAATAATGCTTTTATCTTAGCCTATAAGGTCGTAAAGTGCATTCGGTAAAGCCTGAACTTATTTTAATTAGCTATTAAGCTGGCGCAATATTGCGCACATTTTGCTTAATTTAGTCTGCTGTTTCGTGCCCTGTAAGTAGTAATTTGCTTTTTTTTTTCACGCTGCAGCACTTTATAGCCTTTTTCACAATTTTATAACAAAAAATCACTACTAAACTAAACCCGTGAAACAACATCTTATTAGCGAATAGATTCCATTTTCCGTGCGTCTGTACTCTTAAAGATGCACAGATGTGCATCAAAATGATGTGCGTCAAAATGTGGTAAAAACAAGAAAGTATGCCACAGGACGAAGTCGAGTGCCGCTACTGTTATTCTCACCACATTTTTACGTCGGCTAGACCCACGGAAAAATGGGATCTATTTGTTTTGGATAATATATGTTGTGAAATATTTCAACCAATAAGAACGCGTGTAAGATTCTGTGAAGTCATCTATGCGTGTGTACTGTAATAACACACGGTTCTTGACCAATCAGGGCGTGTGTAATATACCAATTATTATATAATAGTCAAATAAAAACCATTGATAACAATATGGGAATAAGTGCCGGTTACTCTAATTACTAATAAAAACTCATGTATATTACTACAAATATATAAGAAACAATTAAGTAAAATAATATAACACATATGTGTTGCTGTCATCTGCGCATCCGACTTAAATGAGGCCGGGTCCACAGGGAGGTGATCCCGTACAAAAGGGAAAATTGGATCGGTCATCCTTAAACAGAACATTCAGAAGACAGCCCACTTAAACCTAACTTAGCTTGTAGTGAGAAATCAAAACGATACAGTGTATAGTAACTAATTTCTAGCCAGTTCTCACGTTTCTTTGTCAATTAAAGCAAATTTAATTTACACTATGAGAATTACAGAACAAAAACGAAATTATAAACCTACACTGAGGAACTGATTTTCAAGTGCTTGTGATTTCTACATCTTTGATATCCCATCCTGTTTATCTGGGAATTCTAAGTCTTCAGTTACTTCATCATTTTTTTTCCTACTTAACTGAAATTCTCAGTTTTACAGCTTGAAATTAGAAGTCACCTTAACTTGATGCTTCACAATCATGGCACGCGATCACTGCTTTTGTTGCTGATGTTGAATGTAGACTTTCAACTTTTCTTTCAACTTGTCTCGGGCATCCCTTCTCCTTATGGATTCCAAATGACCCAGAACAACGTGAACAGCGACATCTGGATAAGATGTGTTAAACCAATCAAATAAAATCGCTGTTGGGCTGATTCTTTTGGTGGTATCAAGCGAGGAGTATTTTTCATGTATTTTTTCTTTCCAACCCTTAGTTGCTCCGCAGACGTCCTTGTTGAGAAGTACACAGAGCTTCAGCATCTCTGTCTGGCTTGAAAACTTCTTTCAGTGATTGTTGGTCATTATCTTGAAAAAGCCAGTAATTATTATTAGTAGTTACTTCTAAATTTACTTTAGGAAAAAGTGTAGCTCAACTTAACATGTAAGTGGAGTGATGCATATATGCAAAATATTTAATGTAGACGTAGTGAGTGTGAGTGCCAGCAAAAGAATAGTAGAAGATTATCTATCTACCTACCTACCTACCTATTGATTGATTGATTGATTGATTGATTGATTGATTGATTGATTGATTGATTGATTGATTGATTGATTGATTGATTGATTGATTGATTGATTGATTTAATAACAATATAATATATTTATATAAGCGCATATCCAAATAAATGCTCTATGCGCTGTAACATAAATAGAATAAAAAGAAGAAGAAGTAGAAGAAGAAGAAGAAGAAGAAGAAGAAGAAGAAGAAGAAGAAGAAAGACTATACTATAAATCAAAATAGTTTTTGAATAGGTAAGTTTTGAGTAGGGACTTGAATTCATTGACAGAAGGACAGGATCTGAGCATGCCAAATTAAGCTGTACGTATTGATCTATTTCCAAAATGGCCGTCCGAGCAGAAAAGACTGGTGACAGGTAGCCAAAGAGAAGAGAATGTGCACAAAATCCAATGCTTTAATTTGCAGACTCGATTTTCTTGCTCTCGATTCTCGACAATAATATTTTTGACTAAGATCTCAAACGCAAGAAAATTGAGTCTGCAAAACAGGCTATTCAAAGTTTTATCCGAACAAATAAAATTTGTGGAGGGACCAGGCCTCCCCAACAAAATTATTGGAGGGGCCAGTGCCCCCCGCTTCCGCCGCCCTGTTCAATTCTTTAAATCTAGACCTTTCTTAATTATAAAATAAAGTGTCATTGTATAAAATGTCATGAAATAGGGGGGTTGCCAAATCTCGTTGCCAAATATTGTAGTATAAGACAATCTCGAAACTCGCCACTACCAAGAGACCATAATACTAAGAGAGCGAAGCTCAGTATTGATGTCTGTGCCATGTTCGTGGCGGCTAAGGCTATTTTTAGTAACTTCGCCATCGCGCGCACAAGGTCCTCAACCAATAGAATTTGATTTTTGACGTGCGCGCGGACGGGACCGTTTGAAATCTATTGTTTAAGAGCCTTGCGCGCGCGATGGCGAAATTACTAAAAATAGCCTTAGCCGCCACGAACATGGCACAGACATCAATACTGAGTTTCGCTCTCTTAGTATTATGGTCTCTTGCCATTACCCACTATATAGGTTTTCGATATTTTGAAAGTACATAATCTCAGCTCACAGTTTGTAGAGTAAAACTGGAAGACTCGGAGCTAGAGAGCTTTAATCCTTAAAGCAAACCAGAGAATCACCGTATAAACGTTAGGTGCCCCGTTCAGGCAGCGTGCTATCACCCCAGTTTGGCCACCCTTGTGTAGTTTTGTATATTTGAGTTATTAAATATAGTTGGAGACCTTTGCTAAAGCTATCTTGATTTGTGTACCTTTTTTTACAAGGGGATTTTGCACACCTTGCGTAACACACCGGCCTTTGAACGCTTTGCACCGTGTGTCCATCCCTGCAATATTGTATGCAGCACAAGGGTTGTGCCGTGTGTCCATCCTTGCAATGTTGTGCGCAACACAAGTTGCACCGTGTGTCCATCCCTGTAATGTTACGCGCAACATTTGAAGGACTAAAATCGAGGTCTACTTTTCTGAGTTGCCTTCTGCATTGTGCTTTAGGGGTGGTAACAGTGCAGCTCTACGTATCGTGTGAATGGATCTTTAATAAGTAAACATTCACTTTTAGAAGAATAGAATTGGAGTTAAGAGCCAGAAGGAGTCCTTTCCCCATTATCCCACAAGCTGTTGTCACAGATATTCAAACTGTTGGGACATTAATTCGTTTGACCTAAGATAACGCTTTATTACAGCTATAACAGAGGCCAGAAAGGTCAAAAGCAGAGGAGATAATGTGACTTCGGAGCTTCAATGGACTGACCTCAGATAAGCACAATTTGTATCGCGGTTTATTGACACATAAACGCACAGACTTTGTCCTAGTGCCCTTGGTTAAGACCACCATGTCTTGAATTTGTTAAGTTCATTAAATGTTTGTGAGGCAAATACCCAAGTTAAGATGATCATTCATGGATTGCAATCATTCTCATGAGATTGAATTGAATAAAAGACATGGCAATCATGTTGTGGTTTTCTTTTGTCAAGACTACCAAAATGGCTGCCATGTCTTTTGTTCAATTCACTCTCCTGAGAATGGTTGCAATTCGCGCCGTTTCCATATTGAGCAGGGTACAGGGTTTGAGTTCGGACCGCAAAGCATGCATGGATTGTTTGGAAGGACAGCTACAGAAATACTCCATATATTCATCTTCAACTTTTATTGCGTGAATTATGCCTTAAATTTAACTGCTGTGTCCCTCGCTGAATAAGAATGAAAATCCTGATTATAAATCAAAAACGTTGAAAATATATGAAAAACAAGGTACTAAAAATCGGACTGCAAGAGATAGAATAAGATAGAAGACCAAGAAGATATGTACATTTTCTATGGAAAAATAACCTCAAAAGGTGCTTTTACTTTTCTGTGCTCGGAATTTAAAATGTCTCTCTTCTACAAGAAATCTCTAAGTGTACTCAATACATAATTGTAACGTCTGCTGACTTCAAAGAAACTGCAGTTCTTCAGTTCTTCTCCTACTTTACAGTACAAGTATGCAAACATTTAATTGCTGGTGTGTTGCTGGCATGTTTTCCTCAAGTATTCTTCAAACTTTTTCTTCAATGTGTCTACAGCATCATATCTTTTGATTGATTCTAAGTGACCAAGAACATCATGAACTGTGATATCTGGATTACCAACATCGATTAGCCATTCAAATAAGATCTCTGTTGGGCTTACTTTTGTATCGGGTTCATAAATTGAATATTTGTCACGATCTATGCCCAATTCGAAGGCCAAGTGTTTCCAACACTTAGTACCACCAACGTCCTTGTTGAGAAGTACACACAACTTCCACATTTCTTCGCTCTCTGGCTTGAAAACTACCGTCATGAGTTGTTGGTCATTATCTTGAAAAAGAAACAAGAAACAAAAATCAGTAATCAATAATTACTCTACTACTATGAGTGTTGATTAATTTCTCTAGAAAACCCCTCCTGGGGTAGACAGTGACCGTCTTACATAGCTCGATTTCAATCAAATGTGTGGCGGAGCAGGAAAGTGCTGGCTGTTGTGGAGAGGTAGTGCAACATAATCGTTGGAAAGTATTATTCTGCATCTTTCCATAGCAACAATTAGCTTCACAATTGAGAATGTGTCACTTAAAATCGCAAGTTTTCAGATGATTTACTCTTTCCTGGTATCAAAGGCCTTTAAAGGTGGACTTATCTATTTTGTCGTCTAGGCAACACGGTTGCTATGCGGTGCACGCGCTATGTAAAATGGCGAGAATTCCCATTTTTCGAAGGCGCACACATAATAACTATTACAGATGTATACTTTGACACCCGTTCATCCAATCAGATATGACAGACCATAAATCAGGGAACCGTTTGATATGAAACTCATTTTCTCAAAAAGTTGCTATAGCAACGTCATGTCAGCTTTAACGAAGGTCATTTTTCTAATAATTGAATAAAAACGCACGTTTTCCACAGTAAATTTTTGTAAAACTCATTTTAAAGAAAGTCCATATCTTCGCCTTTCAAATGGCAAAGAAAGAAAAAATTATGCACTACAGAATCTAAAATATTTCAAAATTTCGATTGTACGAAATAAAAAAAATTCTGTAGTGCCAATATTTTTATATTTCATCATTTACTGTAGCTCCACATGAAAATATAGTTGACAAATTATGAAAAGATTTTACCGTTTAGTTTCGGAGATTTTTGCCCCAAAACTGAGATCGACCGCACGACATGTCGTCAGCAAAATCAAAATTCTGTAATTTCCAGTGTTGCGCATGCTCAATTTATTTATGGATCGACAAAAGTACTTAGTAGTCACGCAAGTCACGCAGGACGCAGGAATGGCTTTGCTCTCTCTGGGGTACTGGAACCAATACTGTACATCCGGTTTCATAATAAAAAATCAACTTTTTCAGATATGTTCAAAACAATGCGGGGGTTTTCACACAGAAATATTTGTCTTTACATTCTTCATAAAAATTATCATGGTTTGAAGTTTTGACCAATCGCGGGAAAATAATATGAAAGTGCTTCGGAGAACCGAAAAAATTATATATTTTTCATATTTTTGTCTTTAATTTCACTAAGCACATGCTTACTTTTATGTGTTTCGTGATGCTTCATATTTGTGCTTAATTTGGAACTGTAAGTCTTAAACAAAAATGAGTTTAATAATATTTTCCGGATATGCAAAATGGCGGCTATGAAGTCACATGATGACGTCATTACTGAGGAGAGCTCCTGTACAATAAAACATTTCTGACAAATTTCATTGATTTTCGATAAAATGGGTAAGTTTAATGGGTCTTCCAATCTTTCCTAGCAACGGAAGAAATAAATCGGTAAGTCCACCTTTAAAGCTCCCTTTATTCTCTCCCTCCCAAACATTGTTGTCTAGATTCTGGGCCCTGGATGTTTCGGTTATCATAGGACAACAATGCAAAAGGTAACGGGGTAAACAAGGTAATTCACCCTTTTTTCGCGCGAAAATTCTTATGGGGGTCTTACTTGCCATTCCGAAATTAGAGTTCCAGCTGAATTATGGGACTGTTTTGGGGGACACAAAATTTCAAAATTCACGAAGAAATGAGGTACAGTTCACCAAATATGAGACAAGAGAGCATAAATAAGAGAAAAGTTACCAGGATCAGGTGTTTACGATTGTTTACAAGCACTTTGCTCCAAATTAAAATTAAGTGGCGTGCGTCCCCCAACTGACCGTCCCATAATTCAACTGGAATCCCAATTTCAGAATGGCGAATTTGACCGGATCTCAGCGCAACGAAATCATTGACAAAAGATACCAGAAAGCCCTGAAAGCTCGTCCTTCACCCACTAGGGTTGGGAACTTTTCGTCTTTTTGCGAGTGCTTAACGAGCGTCAATGACGTCTATCGAAAGGCCACCGAAGCCATGTACCGAACATGAAACTCGTGAAGCGTGAATAGCTCTATTGTTTTCGCCAATGTCAACCGAACAATAGGTATATCATTGATACGATCATATCGAAGAAGCTACGTGTATTTTCAATGGAAGCTTCGGACACCATTTTTATTACCCAAAAGTCACAGAAGAGCCTGGTCCATATATTAAATTCAATTACTGATATATACCCACCATCAGTGACACGCAATTTCTCCAGAAGTCGTAAAACATCTGGCCTATCTAGGTGCTTCTCAGCCATTTTCTGACGAAGCCATCCAACGGTTAGTTCCGGTCTTTCCTTGTAAACATAGTCTACTAAAAGGCGTTCAGTCGGGTTGGTACCTCTTTTGATTAAGTCCAACTTATCCCGATTAACATCAAGCCTAAGACCAAGGTGATACCAGTTTTGTACAACGCGACTAACCTTGTCCAGTTCATCTGTTAGCCAATTCAACAGGGAGTCGTTGTCAGATTTGAACAAAATCTCTTTTACTGATTTGTTCATATCCTCTTCTATAAAGAAAAGTTATAAAGTAATGACTGATTTCACTTTGAACTATATAAACAACCTTTTTTTGCATGTTAAAGCCTGGCTCAGGAACTAAAAACGAGAAAATGGCTTTTTTTCGATTTCCAGTGTATCAACTTAACAAAATGAAACGAAACTTGGCAAATAAATAGAAGTCTTATGACGAGCAATATGATGGGGAAAAGCGCCAAAAACTAGACCTTAATTCATGCGAGTTTTAATCCAAATTTTCGTTCTGGATTAAGGTCGATTAACACTCAAATCCTTTTTCTACCGGTTAGAAAGTGATGTACCAAGATAAAATCCCAGTTTAAAACGGATTTTTGAATTGTACAAAGACTTTTTCTTGAAGTTGTGTTGGGATTAAGCTTTTTCAAGCTGAATATAAAGAAAACATATAGCAAATGAGCAAATGAAGGTCTAAACCTCATTTTCGATCCAAATTTTCGCTTTATGGATTAACACTTTAATTCAACTTTCATCGGCCAAAACTAAAATACTTAAACTTTCTGACAGAGATGCTTAAACGTTCTGACAGCGGAGATGCTTTTAGTTTTGTACAACAGCTATTCTTCAACTCAGGAGTTTTTGGCGTTCACTGCTCGAACTCGAAAAAAATCCCCTCTAATTTGAAGCTGAAAGTGATCATGACGTCATTGCTGCGAGCGAAGCGAGCAGCGACACTAATCTTGCACATGCGCGGCGTGTTTATAGACCAGCTCTGAACTCGATTATTTGGCATGTAGACATGTAGAGCGAACGATGATTTGTGACGTCATCCAAATATGCTTGGAATGATCGCTGACCACGCGATTGGAGTCTTTGTTTTCTAGCTAAAGTTGTCGTTGTTATTCAGATTTATCATAACCCGGGAATCCACTGAATCCTGCTTTGTATTCGTGAAAGTGTTCAGCAAGGCCATGAACTGTTTAGTGATATTTCTCAGGAAAGACAATGTCCTTTATGAGTTTTTCATCGCCGTTGTGCGATCGATCGAAGCAAGATCTAGACGATATAAAGTTGCATTCCAATGTTCTCCTCTTCAAAGAGGTAAAATCTCTTTAGAAAGCCACACGATATCGCTACATTTCTGGTGAATCGAAATTTTGCTTTCTTTACGCAGACTACTCTCAGTAGTTCAGTTAAATCCACATATATTTATGCATTCTCTATGCATTACAAGACAAATTATGTCAGATATTTATCAAGACTCTTTTAGCTGCCAGGCCAGGGAGCGGTACATAAACTTTTAATCAGTTAGTTTTATAATCATTGCTAACACTGTTTGTGATTGTTTGAAAAAGCAATATATTTCAGTGAATAAAATGTACTTGTACATTTCTAAAACTTGTGTTGTCGTAGTCAGTTAGTTTTATAATCATTGCCAACGCTAGCCGTTTGTGATTGTTTTATATTGAAGGTCAACTAGCAGTGTTCGTCACACAACGCACAGGAGATAGACAATTAATTAAGCAGTGTACTTTCGTGAGTTTTAGGGGAACAGTCCTGCTAACGTGGATACACCAGCTATTTTCTGCTCGCAGCATTTCACTTTCTATTAGAAACGGCTAGTTATAACAGAACTAAAATTTGTTTTAATATGTCCGGTAGCGAGTTCGATACCCAGTGCATTAGCTTTGTATCCAACCTAGCACTAATACAAAGCCCTTCGATTGTGTTTACGATATTTGTTGAAATAGGTCACGTGACAAACCTCTCCCTTTAATATCTCTTTAACAAACAGCAAAGTACAAGATGTCTAACCAGCAACTGCAGCTGTGTATCTGAGTTGATTTCTGAGTTTATTTAATGCTATGACGTCATTGATCACGTGATCACCACAAAAACTAAAGCATTACTTTAAGGATTTCAAACTCATCAACTCTGTAAATGTGTCTTGGAAATACTACTTTTTCTTGACCATGAAACTTGCAATCATAGGTCCAAGGTCAAGCAAGGTCAAACCCTGGCCTTAACACACTTGAGGTTGCAAGAGTGACTAGTGCACTGACGCATTAATTTTGATGTGTTGCTCCGCAATACGTACGATTTCCTACGGTTATTTTATAGCAGAACTGCTTAGGCTTGCGTTAGTATCGATTGGTAACGAATCGCGTTACTTGTGATTCACTATGTATAAATTAGCTTTACTGAGTAATGAACAGCAACAAGAACAAGGAGAGAACTAAATAATTCAGTAAATTAATACGGGAGCATTTATATTATATTGAGTAATACCTTGTATTTTTTTGGGTGTTCTTTGGATTTCCGTGAGAGCATCAGCCAAGCCCTTGACTGGAAGATCTGCCACTTTTGGAAGTTCAAGAAGCTCTTCAGTGCAAGAATAACTTCTATTGCTTTCACATCTCGCCTTCACTTCAGCTGGTGCTTCAAGTTTGTCAGCTAGATGTCGAAAGTATGATACCACGATACTTCTTTTGTCAAGGTGCCGAGCTAAACCTTGTACAACACTTGCGTCTTGCTGGCACAAATCACGAAACTTAACTAAAAACAACAACAGCAAGTGAATCACTGCACGGAATAATATTAGACAGTTATCATCAATCCCTTCTTGGAAACTTTTACATTTTGGATCATACTGATTTTTATATTATAGGAAAATGAAAAGGTAGAAAATACGTAGGAAAATGCAATTTCCTATGGTAGGAAATATCAAGGAAATATGTAGGAAAATGTATTTCCAAACATTTCCAGTGAATTTGAAAATTGATTTTTACGAGCGTGCGGGTGCAAACCGTTTATCCTCCAATCACGTACCTAGTGCCTGCGTTCCCCTCGGTCAGCACCGACCCGCTGACCAGAAAGCCGGCAACACTCTGGGCTCTAAACAGCTAAATTGCCGGCAATCAGATTTCATTGTTCGCACGAGCGATGATGTCAACTTCTTGTTAATAAAACTACTCTCTTAGCTTAGTATTATGGTCTCTTGGTTCGGGGTGACAATGAAGCAAGCCTCATAGATTACTAGCATGGTTACTGCCGACTTTTATTCAAGCAGTAGCCACCCGGTTTGCTCGATTGGTTTAAGGCCGGTATTTATTAATTTCGAGCGGTGGACCGGGGATCGAGAAGCTGATCTGGTGCTGCCTTTGTAATTACATCAGCAAATGGTTAGCTAGACCTTCAAGTCTTTTCAGATGGGGCTGTTAAACCTTAGGCCCTAGGCCTGTTTTTGCCCAAACTACTTCACATTAATCACGCATTCGACGTAAAAGAAACTAAACATTAAGATTATTTTTCTGGAAACAAAAAAATAAATAAACAAACAAATAAACAAACAAATAATTAATTAATTAATTAATTAATTAATTAATTAAAAAGCCACAAAAGGATGCTGTTAGTTAGTGGCCTAAGTAAGTCTGCATGGGGATCTCAACAATAATTTATCTATAAAATAGTTAGAATACCCTGTTGTTGAGCATTTCCATCTGATTGGATCGTTGATGAGAGTGAACTTTGTTGAGCGCTGCTACTTGATTGGATTGTTGGTGGTGACCTTGTTTGAGCGTGGACATTTGATTGGCTCGTTGGTGGAGGTGGATTTGGCCGAGTGCTGCCACTTGATTGGCTCGTTGAGGGGGGTGGATTTGGCTGAGTGCTGCCACTTGATTGGCTCGTTGAGGGGGGTGGATTTGGTTGAATGTTACCATCTGGTTGGTTTGCTGGTTGGGATGGATTTGGTTGAGCGTTACCATCTTGTTGGTTTCTTGGTTGGGGCGGATTCGGTTGAGTATTGCCATCTAGTTGGCTTGTTGTTAGCGATGCTGCGTTTCGTTGGTCATTACCATCTGATTGATTGGGTACTGCTGAATTTTATATAAAATTAAGAGAGATTAATAATAAATCAGCATAATTTTCAAAAGTACCAATGACCCTCCAAAGCTCATGCTCTCACTTTACTGGCTGGCAAATATAAGGATGTTTTGTAATATTGCTAGTTGCGTCTACTTCGACATGCTGCTGGGATAGTTATGTAAGTATTAAATTTGCTAGCTGGGATCGTTATCAGGGTCGTAGCAAGGGGAGGGGCCGGGGGCCCCCCAATATTTTAATGCCTTCGCTTCACAGAATACTTTTTAAGTTGTTCGAGTATGTAATTTTTACTTCCATCGAGAATGAAATTGCCGATCTTACCCTATGTAATAATTTGTTGTACACCAGAAAAAAAAAAGGATTACGCCTACAAAACCTTCAAAATCCCCCAAAAAATCTTTGGAAGCAAATATTGCTTAATTATGCACCCTTTGGTTTCGTCAACTTTGATTACGCCCCCCCCCCCCCCCCCCTCCCCCCCCCCCCCCCCAAAAAAAATTTGCTTTGCTATGGCCCTGATTTCAGTGTTCAGATGTCAATGGGAACACTGTTTACAGACCCTAGGAGTCGTTGTCGGCTTTCTTTGTTGTAAAGATTGGGAAGCCGAAGTAGCTCGGCAGAGGATAAATAAAAGGCACCTGAAAGGTGCATGTATCTACTGCAGAAGTTTTTATAGAAATATGTTTGACAATGTGAAATGGATTGGGAAGAAAAACACGAAGAGTGATGAAGATTTTTATGGAGTTAGCCTGCGTGCATCCGGAATTTACTCGCATTACTCGTAATCTCCGTCGGTTTATATTACGGAGAAAAAACCGGATGCAGCGCAGGCTATTATGGAGTTGGACC
>JALIZF010000743.1:0-54405 GCA_029948255.1 Telmatactis stephensoni | reverse complement strand
TCAGTCTGTATGTTTACATCCCAGAGAACCTTTACGTGTTCATTGGGGTAAAGACTGTTCACTGTTGATAATTTCCGCGACTGCCATTCCTTCGTGGGCGGCTGTTATGTTTATAAACCAGTAGTTGGTAATTTTGTCAACTCCAGGTGAACTCCAATTTCTTTTACTATATATACTTGACTTGATGTCGCTCTTCTGAATAGTTACTAAGTCATCTGAGGGTGGTGGTATAACTTCATTGATGGCTTTTTTCACTTCCTTTATCCAATCTGCATTTAAGTTGGTTTCTTTATTATTCTCCCAGATGGGTCTCCAGAATTCTTCGAAGTAGATCTTGGTTAAATCTGTGTTAGTTATTTGATATTGGAATATATATTATTATATTATATTTTATTTTGTATTATATATATATATATATATATATATATATATATATATATATATTATTATTATTATTATTATTATTATTAGTATTATTAGTATTAGTATTATGGTATCTTTGTTAGTACATCTCAGTATCAATACATCTACATCATTTCGGGCATAGCCTAGGCAATGTGGACATTATTTATAATATATATAAGTTTAAAGGAAATATATATACAGCGATAAAACATATAAAAGTATATAAATGAATAAATAAATAAATAAATAATAATAATAATAATAATAAAAATTAATTCAATCTATTCAAAGTTCTTAAAATTAAAAACGTTCATATTGCTAAGATCAACTAAAATTATTATCTCATTTATCTCTCCTGGGATTAAACACACATAAATCGTTTAACAATTTCACAATTTTGTGAAATAATCCATTTCTGTGAGCGTTCAATTACTAGACTAGCTACTTGTTTCTCAAGTAATGCACTGAGATCTTTGCTTAGTTCTTTGTAATGGGCTCCCAGGAAGTCGAATACTATGGTAATAAGTCGAACTTTATATCCTGGGTACAGGTGTTTAATGCCCAGTCTCAGGTCCACATACTTTTCGTGCTTGTTTCTGGTCTTTTCTATTATTGTTCCTGGTGTACAGACAGTTCCTTCTATCAAAATACATTCTTTTGCTCTCATGTCCAGGATGCTGATATCAGGTTTGTTCGCTCCGTTTCTTGGGGCCTTCTTCAGGTGCCATGGGATGTTCCATAGGATCTTTACATCGTCACTTTCCTCGCTTGGTCGTGGATATGATTGCTTGTACCATGGTAGTGAATGGTTGGATTGCTTATATCCATATTTGTCTAGTAGTGCATGGTAGATTGGACGTAGCATTTTATCATGCCTTTGTGTATATAGCGTCTGTGCTAATTTGGAACAGTTTCCAAGGATGTGACACACAGTTTCTTGTTTTTCTAAGCAGATTCGACAGGTTAGCTCGTCCACATGTTCTTGTAATTTGCACATTCTATATGTTTTTGTGTTGAGTAGTTGTTGTCTGATTAGCGTATCAACTGATAACACTACGTCTGGCACGTTCTTCCACTGCTTGAACAAATCATAGGAGGTAGACGATAACTCAGGATCATTCCAATGTTGGGTGACCAATTTCCCCACCCAAGGTTGATGTTGTAATTCGTTCTTGTATTTAAGGACGTTAGCTCTGTTGATGATGTTCTTTACTTTCTGTGGTTCTGCACTGGAGACTTGTACTTCTTTGTTATCAAATCTAAGGAGTGTTACATTGTTGTCAAAATTACACTCTATGTTTAGATCTTCTGCATACTTTTTAGCGTCTTTAAATATTGATCTTAAGTTTCTTTGTTCTTTCTCAAGTTGAAATAACTTAACAAGTTTGATGTGTTGATCTTTCGAGTTGTTAATGTAGTTAGCTACTTTCAACTTAGTGTTCTTATAGAGTGCTTCTAGTTCAGTCAGTCCTTTCCCTCCTTGTTCAGGCTGTAAGTATAGTAGTGGTGTTGATTCATACTTATGTTTCCCGCTGCAGTCTATTTATGACTTTCCTCGTTAATCTGTCTAGTGCTTTGAGGTGGTTGAGGCACCAGTCAGTCGTCCACATATAATATTGTAAGACTGGTACGGCGTATACGTTGGTAGCACGAACTTTACGCGGTATTGATAATGGTGAAGTCCAAATTGCCCAAAGTCTATTTTCGTACTCCTTCGAGGCTTCTTCGATGACTTTGTCCTCCAGGTGCTCTGTGTTCTGATACTTTCCAAGAAATTTATAGTGGTCTTCATTGCCTATAACTTGGATGGTACAGTTATTACTTACAGGCATTCCATTGGTGTTGTCGTTAGTAGTCAGCTTTCCTCGTTTGATGTGCATTGCAGCACACTTGTTAATTCCCCATTCCAGGCCAATGTCAGTAAACATTTTCTTTAGTTTACTTGTAACAATTACAGCTTTTTGTTCAGATCGGTGGTAGGTTTTCAGGTCATCAACGAACAGCACATGAGTGATTTTTCTGCCTGGGGCGTGCGATAGCTTATAACCTTCCGTACTTCTTAGGTACCATGCAATTGGGTTCAGGCACTAGAGTGAAGAGCCGTACACAGAAAGAGTCGCCTTGTAGGATTCCTCGGTTGACTTTAATGGGGCCAATTGTTTCTTTGACTTGGTTGATAGTTACTTCGAGATTGATACTCCAAGTATTCATAACAGACTTGATGAGGTGGATAAGGTCTGCATTAAAGCCGTGCATTTCAAGCGTTTGGACGATACACTGATGGGAGACAGAGTCAAATGCCTTTTTAACGTCTACCCATGTACAGGATAGGTTCTTCTTTCAGGAAGTGGGCATCCTCTAGGATCATCTTATCGATTAGTAGGTTATCTACTGTACCCATCGATTTTGCTTTGCCTCCTCTTTGGTCGATTTGCATTAGATTGTTTTTATCCTCATGCAATTGTAGTTGGTAGTCAATAACTGACGTGATGAGCTTGTATAACGTATTTAAGCAGGTAATCGGTCGGTGGTCAGCGACCGTTGGATTGTCTTTCTTTGGGATCATAACACTTCTTCCGATCGTAAGACAAGGTGGTATCTCTAGTCTCTCTGTAAGTATCACGTTTAGCGCTGTAGCGATGTCTCCATGGAAGATATCCATTTTCTTTATCCAGTAGTTGGTAATTTTATCTATTCCAGGTGATGACCAATTCCGTTTGTTTTTAATGCAGATTAGTGATTGTTTCTTTGGTTATCTTAATTAATTCAGTTGGATGTTGAGTGTGTTGTCTGAGGGCTGCTTCCGTATCCTTTATCCAATCCCGTTCTTCAATAGGTAGTTCGCTTGCGTTTTCCCATATCGGTCTCCAGAAATCTTCAAATACTTCTTTTGTTATTGCAGAATCGGAAGTGATTTCCTGTGCTACTGAGCATTTCTTTTCCTTTCCAATGTACTAGAGGATGTTTGTTTGCTTCTGTTAATTTGATGATATTGTTTAGGTGACTGTAGAACGAACCTTCATCTGCATCAAACCATTGGTTGGTCTTGAATCTTTCATAGGTGGTCTTTTTATTATCCTTTTGCTTTTTTTGAGCTCTGATGGTGTTAATCTTTCTTTCTTTTAAAATAGTCAAGCTTTCGATGGTTATTTTCCCCTTAATTTCTTTAATCATCCAGGATCGATTTTTCTTCATTTTCGGCGTTAGTTTACGGTTGGCACGTAATCTATTGAGTTCTTCGCTTATTTGAGAGATTTGTTTCCGTAAGTTGTTCATTTTTCTCTCAATATTAGTCATCCAACGTGGTTTCTCGCTCCCCTTTCTTTCTTTATCAGCGTTCTTTTTTTTTACTGTGTATTGATTTCCATGCTTTAACAACTGCGTAGACTGAACAATTATACTCCCAGAGATACTGTACGGGGTCAGATGATGGATTTGTTTTGATAAGTGTTTTTGCAATTTGTTGTAGACGATCGATGTCTTTTTTCTTGATAAAAACGTTCTTTTTTACGAAGGTGTTTACATCTCGTTTATTCATATTGCCGGTATCAGTTACAATGTCATCAAAAATATACTTAGCAGATTGGCGTTATTTGTTCCATCCAATCAAGATCTTCTTTTGTCCAGTTAATACTCTGTTGTTGTTCGCTTGGTTGATCTTCTTCTATTTCAGGCACATTGTTGTTAGTTCTTTGTTCGCTGGTTTCACTTTGTTCTTGTAGCTCATTTGTTATGCGTAATGCGCTCACCTTGCAAGTTTTTTCTAGATGTGCTAATTTATCCCTCAAATTTTGGGCTGTTTTTCCAAGATTTTCGTATCCTTTCTCGTTCCAAAACTTTAGCGTTAGCTGCATGATTCCAGTCTTTCTTCCTTTTTCATTAGTAGGGCATTCTTCCGATGTGTGTAGTTCTTTAGCTTCATCTTTACAAATTAATAAATCAATGCACATTTGCTCCGTCCATCTTGTCCTACCATGTTGGATTCTATCCGCACTCATTTTGCAAAGAATTTGTATTTCTTGGATTATCTTTGAGTGGGCGGTAGATTGTAGTTAATATTAACTACAAGTAAGATGAGTTAGAATTCCGAAAAACGCATTACACGAGCGTTTAAAAACGGATTTTACAGAGCTCACATACTGTGGTGTTCACAGTACGGTGGTCATATATGCATTATTATTATTATTATTATTATTATTATTATTATTATTATTATTATTATTATTATTATTATTATTATTATTCTTTTAAAAAATAGATAGCTGATTAGCCTTCTATCCTTCTTCAGGCACCTTAGAACACACTGCACAGATGGCCAACATCATTAATAAAGCTCGAATTAATCAACGCTCCCTGGTAATAACACTGCTTGATCTTAAAAATGCTTTTGGTGAGGTCCACCATAATCTGATCCAGTCTGTCCTCGCTTATCATCACATTCCTGATCACATAAAAACACTCATCAAGAGCCTGTACACCCACTTCAAGACATCCATCATGACTTCTGAATACCGCACTCCTTTCATAACTGTTGGCCGTGGCGTTCTACAGGGCGACTGTCTTAGTCCTCTTCTTTTCAACCTCTGTTTCAATACATTCATCCAACATATCAAGTCAGAAAAATACAGTCAATTTGGTTTTTCTTACAAATTTCTAAACCCACTTCACTGGTTTCAGTTTGCCGACGACGCGGCCGTTATCAGTAGTCAAGAATCTGAAAACCAACATCTTCTTAATCGTTTTGTAATTTGGTGTCAATGGGCTGATATGATAATCAGGGTTGACAAATGCTCTACTTTTGGTATCAAGAAATCTACATCCAAATCAGTTCAATACCTACCTAAACTTTTAATTAACAATGAACTTGTTCCTCGTGTTAAAACCAACGACTCTTTTTGCTACCTGGGCAGGCACTTTGACTTTCAAATGTCTAATGAAAAACACAAATCTGAGCTTACTTCTGTGATTGAAGACATGATGTCTGACATTGACTTGAAACCTCTCCATCCTAAAAATAAACTGCTCCTTTATAATCGCTTTGTGCTTTCCAAAATATCCTGGCATTTTACTGTTGCTGACCTCTCATTAACTTGGGTTAAAGAAAATCTCGATTCCTCTGTTAACAAGTATATTCGCAAATGGCTTGAAATTCCAATATCAGGCACACTGAGTAATGTTTTCCTTACCACTAACAAATTTGGTCTGAACATTGTCCCTCCGTCCATCAAATTCATCCAATGTCAAACAGTTCTGCGCAAAGCATTAAAATCATCTACTAATGACTCAATAAAACATCTCTGGAACTCAACTAGCAATGGTAGAAACATTCAGTATGACGTGTACACATCTACAAAACAAGTTCTTAAAGATTTCCATTCTTCACAAGAGGATAAACTCCAAAATCAGCTCACTAATCAAGGATCGTTCTTTTCAAATGTCCTTAAATACTCCATGCAACAACTTAATAAAATCTGGTCCACCACACAGTCAGTCTAACTTGCCGAAAAACATCTTTAACTTTACCATCCGGTACATCAACAACACTCTCCCTACACGGAAAAACCTTGTCAAATGGGGTATTTCCTCCAACTCTGACTGCTCCCTATGCCTAATGCCTGAATCTCTTCTTCATGTTGTCGCGGGTTGTAATCACTACCTACAAGAAGGCCGCTTTTCCTGGCGCCATGATTCTGTCCTGAATTTCATTGCTCAAAGTCTTCCATCCATCAAAAACTCTTCCCTATACGTCGATCTTCCTGGTTTTCCGAGCCCCTCAATCATAACTGGTGACAGCTTGCGCCCTGACATAGTGTTGTCCATATCAAATAAGTGCTTGTATATTCTAGAATTATCTGTTGGTTTTGAAACAAATCTACAAAACAACTTAGACCGGAAACAACGTAAATATCACGAGACTGTCATCGACCACAAGAGTCAATTTCAGCAGGTTAAATTTGTAAACCTTTCCATCAGTACTTTGGGTGTATTCTCCCATCAATCGTCTGATTTCATCGAAATGCTAAAAGAACTTGGCCTAGAGGACACGAAACAACAAAACTATATCGTGAGAAAAATTATCAACATTACAATTAGATCAACTTATTACCTTTTCTGCTGTCGAAACAAAGAATGGAATAACCCAGACTTATTGAAATTTTGATATACATATATATATATAATATATTTTTTTTAATCATTATCATTTGTCGTTTACATTTTTAAATGCATGTATCACTCGAGTAGTCAATTGCAAATTGCCTGTAAGTAGAGAGATTTGTAATTGTTGTATAAATATAAAATAAAGTTTCCATTATTATTATTATTATTATTAGTTATTGTTTGTGTTCGTGTTTGTGTTCTGTTCTGTTCTGTTCTGTTCTGTTCTGTTCTGTTCTGTTCTGTTCTGTTCTGTTCTGTTCTGTTCTTTCACATCATTTTTTATTAGTATAAGTCGCCCAAATCAATGAAACACAGCTTACTGATTCAGGCGCCGTTCAATTAAAAAGTCTCAAACTAAAAGTGCCGCTCGTTTCGCTTCTGCGCTTCCAAAAATTGTAGTGGCTTTTGATAATTTGTGCATTTGATATGGCTCATAGCCATAGGGGACTCAGGGTCCGCTTGTTCGAAAGCGGGTTAGCGCTATCCCAGGGTTTATAATTCTAAAGAAAACCTTTGGTTTTAACCCTGGCACCAGGCATGTAGAACGCCTTTGTCTCTACAAATCAAAGCAGTTGTTCTAAATTCATTCAAACGCTGAACTTCATCTACTTATTTGTATGAATTTGTACGACTGATATGATATCTGGTTTGAAGCGAATTTGGCCTTACACAACTTTGACACAGCTTACCCAAATCATTATCCTTAATGGTTATATTGGCACAATGAGATGAGGTCAGTGTAGTTGGAACGTAGGATCCAATAACCACAGCGAATTGTTCGTCTTTTTCGTTGTAGTCATCATCAGCAATTTTCACATTTACTGTCATGTACTCTTGACCTGGTTTAAAAGTAACTGATCGTTTACTGACTGGCATGTAGTCTGCCTTGGCATATGCTGTCCTATCCACCGTACTATACCTGTGAAATTCAAAATCATTAGAGTTTTAACTCTTAAAAGAGCGACAGGTATTCGATTTGCACTGCCGACAATACAATGGAACCTCCCTAGTTTGGACACCGATGGACCATAGAAAAGTGTTCGTATTATAGAGGTGCCCTTACTATAGAGGTTGGGCTTATGACGTCATTTAAAAGTTTCTTATGGCAAGTACAGTACTTGGAGTATCTATTTTGGGTTCCTTTTATGGTCAAAAAGGCATAAATCATCTATATGCAGATTTACTGAGTGGGCTCTGCACTTTGAACGATTTGCGTTCGTGCTTTCCTGTATCGCTCTTTTCCAATAAACAAAATATTTCAGCTTACGAAATATCAGCAAAGTACACAGTGTCCGTGGTAGGGAATTTGTATGAATTTTTGCCATTAGATTAATTAGGTGTTCTTTGTCCGTAATAGAGAGAGTCCGTACTGCCGGGATCTGACCTGTCCGCAATATGTCCGTATTGCAGAAGTGTCCCTATGGAGAGGCTCCACTATATAAGATTTAACAATGATTTACTGCTTTCACGTTTGCAGCACAAGTTCACGTGCACTAGGAATTATCTTTAACAGGCTCATTAGATAGTTTGCTCTCACCCACTTTGTATTGATTTTCTTTCACACTTTGTATTGATTTTATTTTATTTTGTTTCTTTAAAATCGATCAATTAAGTACCAGGTCTAAGGGCCAGTTCACATGAGAGAGGGTGGAACTATGTAGTAGGGTTACCCTAGTTGGTAGAGTTTCCCTTCTCCTTTGTTTTACGCAGTTCGTTTCTCATGCGAGGGAGGATGCCCCTACCTTGACGCTAGGGTGCCCCTACATGGTAGGGACAAGTTTTGCTTACATAAGCCGATGTGAAAAGAAAGAGTATGGCTATCCCTAGGGGTAGAGCCATGATTTGTTATTCTCGGATTATTGTTGTTATGTGTAAGTACTTAGCGACCACGCGATGGTAATTAAACACCTAACCCTAGCCCCCCGAGGTTGCTAGCTTTCTCTACCTCGTGTAGCTACAATCATTGCCAGTATTGTTGGCACGATATTGTCGTGATGCGCGCGAAAAAAAGATGGTGATGAGATTGGCTCCCCCCGTGCCCCTTTTACAATGTTGCTGTGAAAATCCCGACACCTACGACTCGGCAATCAGTTCGAAATACCTTTTATCTAGCAGCCATATTGTACAGGGGGAGGGGGGTCCAATGGCACGGTCACAAAGTGTACAATTGTAGAAATATCCATTGAATGCACATCGTGCCAACTAATTTTGGCAAGGATTGTAGGGTCTAGACCCTACCTACCCGGGTAAAAGTCTATCATGTGAACGGGTTTAATCCCAAATTCACTGACCAGCAGATTTTACTCACCAGATTGGCGACTCGACATCCAAACGGCCCTCTCTCTTTAAAGTGATTGATACATTTTTGTTGTCCTCTGTCATACTCAACGAGGTTTCAGGACACCTAATGAAAACTAAACAAAATTCCATACTCCTTTTCACATATTGCTATATTTCATTATATACGAGGGTTTTCTTTCTTTGCTTTTAAGATATCGCTTGCTGAGGTCTTCTTTTCAGCTTTGATTAAAGCAATTTTATGTACTTTGGTACCTCCTTTAGCTTGAAGCTAATTTCTAGCTACGGATAATTAAAGCTTATGAAATCTACACGGGTAAAAGAGAATTCAATCCAGTGTGTTACGTGACTTGGGATCAAGTTTGGGACCTTTCGCCCAGAAAGAAGCACTTAACCAACCTAGGCCTAGCCACTCTTGCTCACTCCTTAAGGGCGGTGGCTACTAAATGAGACCTATTTTAATTCAGCTTCAATTCATTTTTTCTTCTCAAAATTAGATTTTTCCTTTCCAAAAGTCGTAAAACTAGACATGTGTTTTCTCGATGGTTTTTGTGCGAACACGATCTCCGAAAAAATGTTTGTAATTCAAATTTGTGCGACGTCACGCGCGCGCTCGTTGAGTCAAATGCGCAGAACACAATGCGCGCTGGAATTTGTGGCCACCGTCCTTAAGTTGACTTTGTTAAGATTAGACGTAGGGACTTTAAAAGACTTGTCCCATGCATGACGGCACAAAGCTTGACTGCTTTATGTTAGTTACTCATACGAAGTTTCTGTACTGCTGGTTAGATGAAAACTTTAGGTTTTCAATAGGTGTGTGACTAAAGCATCTATGCTGGTTACTTCAGAGTTTGCCAATAATGAGTGTGGCTTATAAACCTTGGCAATTCTTGAACTATACTCCTTAAGTGACCAATCAGAGCGCGTTTAATAGCACTAGTCATATCATTGAAACAACAATGAACTTACTGTCGTCATTCCTGATGGTAAAGTCGATTTTGGTGCATATGACATTCACGCGGTTATCTGATGATGTTACTTCAATGCGAAAGC
This sequence comes from Telmatactis stephensoni, assembly GCA_029948255.1. NCBI lineage: Eukaryota > Metazoa > Cnidaria > Anthozoa > Actiniaria > Isophelliidae > Telmatactis > Telmatactis stephensoni. The sequence goes on along the minus strand of JALIZF010000743.1, from coordinate 44,490 downwards.
TTTCGTCTGGTTCTACGATGAGATCCCCCACAAATGTGATGTTCTCTTCGATGCGCTTCTGACCAGGTGTGAATGTAAGGGTTTTTTCAATAGGAATGAAGTCACTACCATTCTTTGCTGTACCGGAAATAGTCCTTATTCTATAAAAGAACCCGAAGTTCAGTTATGGAATTTGAGTCGACGTTGGCCATTGGTGAAACCTTACCTTATAGTGTGGGTGTACTGTGTAGATCCTTCACGAGTGAACGTAACCAATACAGGACTTTGGTTTTCGAAAACACGCTGAACCCCAGCATTGTTTGGGCAAAACACATTTACTGTTAATTTATATGAGGAAAATGCAGAAGATTAAAAACCCATTTACAAGACCTGCAATGCAGCTGATGCATTTTTGGCAGAGTATTGATCATGAAAAACCATTCCAAGGTGAGGACATTCACTGGTTGTTATACAAGAAAGGCAAACGTGGTGTGGAAAACAAGATCGTTTTCTCAGTTTGAGGATGGACATTTTTTAATTAAAGCGACGAGTAAAGCAGGAAGGGAAGACACTGTAGAATTCGGATAAGAAGTACTCCGCGCCCTAAAATCGCCTAAGATCGCCTAAGATCGCCCAAGATCGCCCAAGATCGCTCAATGTCGCCCAAGAGCGCCCAAGAGTGCCAACTCGAAATGGCTAAAATTTCCCAATATCGCCTAATATCGCCCAAGATCGCCCAAGATCGCGGCGATTTTAGGGCCCGGGATAGGCCTTCTACTAAGGTGGAGACAAACTTGAGTATGAATGAACAACAGATGTCCTTACAATGCAACAATGCTTGATTCAACAGATACTACACACAGAAAGATTTATCTAAGGGTGCGTGACGACCTTGGAATGCTCACCATCATTACTGACAATAGTTGCAGCTGGATCTTTGCAGGCAGGGATGATAGTACTTCCATTTTGACCCATCAATGATAAAATAAACTTTTGCTCATTCTCAACAAGTTTGTCATTGTTTATCTTGAATGTTACATTCTTTTCAATTTGTCCAACGAAGAAAGTCAACTGTTTTTCAGGAAGCGATTGGTAGTCCTCTACAGGAATAGCTGAGTTTGGAACTGTTTTGACCCTATGGGAACAAGACCAAAAATTCTGTAGTTCCGTAATTTGAAAAATGTCTTAACGTACCAAGTTTTTTGGGGATTTGAAGCGATTAAATTATATTTCAAGTTAACACTCCCCCCCCCAAAGATTACAATCTATTTCAAGCGCCCACTCACCACCCTAAGTCCCGTGTTTCAGGAACTGTTATGTGCTGAAAATGTCACAGTAGCAATTAGGCACATTTCTAATACATTTCTAATACAGAACAGAAGTAACAGGGAACCGCTATTTATAACTCAGTTTTACATCATTCTCTTGTGTTTTCCCCATTTAGTCAAAACCAACCAGTTTTCAGCATTACGCACAGAAACGTAGAAGAGACATAAGCTAGCTTAGCTCTCGGCGAAAACGTGAATGTATCATGATGAAGATTTAATTCATTTATCGCAAACAAACTCCTATACGTGTCAAGAAGGATCTAAGCGCGCGTGGTGTGCTTACTTCATAGTTGTATTTGTCGTTGATGTTGCTCCAGTTCTCTTAATTGTAACATTAACGTATTCGTCTGTTTCTTCGTGAAATATCATCCTGGACGCTACACAGAAGCTGTCTACAGTAGAGTTGTACATCAGTTAGAGAGTATGGTATTCAACGGCATAGTAGGGTATTACTTACTGTCTTCATCATGTAGAGTTACATTGTAGCTTGTAGTACCATTAAATGTGGTGCGGTTGTCACTTGTCTTTATTGAGATGCTGAACTTCTTAAACTCTTGTTCACCATAAGAATCATCAGTTATATTGATGTTATATTCCTTTCTTGTTTGTGACGGTAAAAAAGTGATGTTCACACAGCCAGAAGTGATTGATGGGAAGTCATAGGGCTGACTATTAGCATCGGAAGTCCAACAAAGTCTGTAAACAAAAAATAGCATTGAAAATTAATAATAAACAAAAACAAACTTCTGGGCGCGGTTGTACGAAGGTTGGATAAAGTTATTCACCGGATAAGAGTTATCCACTGTATAGATTTTGTGTAGATTTTATCCGCTAGATAAGGATTTATCCGCTGGATCGATAGCGCTATTCACCCTTCGTACAACCGGTCCCTGATGATTTTATGTTCTTGTTCAAATAGGGCTTAACCAGATGATCCTGATGTTAAGCTATGAAAGTTGCTAAGTTGTGAAAGCATAACAAACCAGACTATGAATGGCTTTCGGATTCATTATCTTTCAGCAGTGTTTAGGGACTTGGGAAAAGAGGCTGCCTTTTAATTACATATGAAAATCGGTCCGATCTTTTGGCGCTCTAGGATAAGAACGTTAAACCGCAGGCCCTGTCTCTCATATATAAACCCTGAATTAGAGGGACGCAAAAGAACCCATCCACTATTATGGAATCCCAAGGCAAAAAAGAAAAAAAAAAGGAGAACCTCAGGTCTTTCTGGTGTACCAAGAAAAGCATCCGTTATTATCTACTTTTAAACGATCGTTTCTTTTAAGATTACGTTTGTTTTATACCTTTCCTTACCATTAATGATATTTTTAAAGTTTTTCTTTAAACAAGTACTCACTCTACTGTATGAGTAGCATACAAAACACCAACTCGGCAAAGTGCAACAGTGTAGGGACCGGCTGCTTCTCGGATGTACGTAGAGTATGGAGGACAGAAGTAAATGTAAGCTGAAAATGGAAAATTAAGTATTAAAATTATCATTATTTAAATACTGCAAATCATTACAGTAAGCTCACTGAAGAAGACTGTGGAGAACAAATCGTTTTAATTTATTCCTAGGTGTTGTTTATATGTTCATTGTATTCTTGATGACGTCAGTCAAATTCGGAAATAAAATAACAGTGCATAACTGCTAAACGGTTTTCGTTTCTTACATCAGTTGCTTTAACTTTTGGAATGGGTCAATTGTAAAAGAAAAAAATACTCGCCGCAAAAAGACCGACTCTGTGCAGCATTGAGCTTAAGATCTAGTTTCTCGATTTTTGTAGATGTAATGACTTGCAGATTTTTCATAAAACACTATCTTTGAATTAAGTGATGGCCACTCATAAATACTAAAATATAGTTAACTCACCTTTAACAATAGTTACTATGTTGCCAGAGTCCCGGACACACGATACGACTTTTCTAGGAGTTACACCCTAGCCTGTGTCCACCCATGCAGCAGTTACGTGCAAACGTTGTAAGTTTACAATGGATTTCTGCTTCTGCAACTTTTTCTGTAACACTGCGTTAAACATTACAGGCGTGGACACACTACAACAAAGGTAATGTGTGCAATGTTGCTGAAAAGTTGCTTTATGTGTCCGGGACGTAAAAGCGAGATAGCTACAGTTCAATGCTGAGAAGGGGCCTTAACCATGCGAGAAATTACTGAATAGTTGAAACATACTCACTGTCATCATTAATAATACTGATTGGTATACTGGTGCACGAGGTGAGAATTACTCGTGGGTCAGCTGTTACACAAGAAACTGTTAAGGTCTTGTTGTCTTCCACTATTCTGTCGTCTGACGCTAGTGAGACTTGGAAGATTTTACTGGTTTGGTGTGCAATAAAATCAACTTGCTCATTGTTTTTTTGTGTGTAGTCACTTGGCTGTGTGGCCGTGCCGTCTTGTGTAGAACACCTACAAAATGGGGTGTATATTTAATTTATTGACACCAAATTGACTGGCATTCAATTTTTTCATAAGCAATAGTGACAATGAACCCACGCGATCGAGTGGCTAAAGTGTCTTCCTCCTGTCCTAGTGATATTCATTACAGCTGGACCATCTGCTTCTTTCAGGTTCGCCACACTTGAACACGTGATGTTGACTGCAAACATATAGAAGGTATATCATTTAAGATATTATTTAAATAGACAGAGTAACAAAAAATGATACTTCTAAACATATATTTATATTTCTAAAGGAAATATTTTGAGCTACGTCCACACTAATCTGGATTAATTTGAAACCCTACAATTTGATTTCAAAACTGTACAGAATGTTTTCTTTCCACAGTAACTCAAGGATGAGCGATGCTGACCTCAACAGCCTTGAACATGCGTAGAGAGAGAGAAAGAGAGAGAGAGAGAGAGAGAGAGAGAGAGAGAGAGAGAGAGAGAGAGAGAGCACACCACCATCGTGACGTCAGCATTTTCAAAAACTGCGCTGTAAAACATATAGAGAATTCGTCTGCGCATGCGTTTATTTTTCTTTTGAAGATCATATGCATATCGAACGGAAGAAAATTATGTTGACACGGAACATTTTCTTGATGACCTCATTCTAAAACTTTGTGTTCAAGTGCCACAATGCGGAGAATTAAACAGTCTACCTACCGCTAGAGTACTGTGCTAAACTATAGTTTCATCGAGGGTACTACAGATGGTAGTATCACTGCTCAAAGTATCCGACTGCTCAAAATCAGTCCAAACTCTGAAAAATTGCCTACTTACCGGTACCATTTTGCGTACAAAAAACATCTACAATGTAAAACTTTTAACAGAAGTCATAACTGCCACGCCAATTGTCTGTATTCATTTGCATTTAGACTCTTTTGGTTGCGACGATCTTGAAATATATGACTGATTAATTTGCATTTTCGAGAAAAATTCTTGCCATTCACTTTGAAAATTCGACATTTTATACAGCATGCACCAAAAAAATAATGAAAACATGAGCTTTTTCCATGTTTGCATTTTGTAATTCAAAGCTTTTTGAGACTTAAAACATGGTCCGCGGGTAAGATTGCAAGCAGTTTTGTAAGTGTTGTTTCGAGCACGTCTTTACTCGAGTCATCATGCGAATTCTAGTGAGCTATTAATTCTTCAAGAATTACATACAAAAATTGCTTCATACGAAATGAGCTCTATACATTATGATAGATGATAAAATATAATTGTTCAAATTTCTGGAATTTATCACTCTGGAATAAGGCCTGAAACCATGTAGTAAACACTGTTTGAAAATACTGCCAGGGACCGCGTGTTTCTACCAACAAAGCTCAGTATTGCAGTAAAGAGTAAACATAGAAAAAGGTTATAATCTTTCAATAAGTTTTTTGGTACATGCTCTACATGTTTTTGTATTTCGAGTTCGAATATATGCTGCTTAATGCAATTTAAGGCGTTTTAAGAAAACGTGGAGAAATTTGTGTAATTTTATAAGGCGTTTTAAGGCAACTTATTAAAAGAGTTGAATTAATTGAAATTAACCTAAGGCTAATTTAGGCTACATTGAGTATTTTAAGGCGTTTTAAGGCAACTTATGGTCCTGGAGTAGGCCTAATCCACACATTAATGTGTCAGTACTAACTTCTTCTACGGTAGTTTTACCATATTTCGGAATTTAGCGCAAAAAATATAACTTGACAGTAGAAGGTTCTAGTCCTCTTTCCAACTTAAGCATGATTTTCACCGGTGATATTTTTCCATCTGCATTGCCTTCGATTGAAAGAATTATCCAAAACTTTCTAGAGGTAGGCTAGGTAGACTGCTTAAGTACCAACATTTGGGTACTTAAACATAATATTGAAAAATGAGATTGCCAACCAAATGTTTCACATCAACCATCAACATAAATTCTTGCATTCAACATGCAAAATATTTTCAAACCAAACATACACGCATGCGCAGACAAATTCTCCATATGCTGCGCTGCAAGGTGTACACACCAAGGTTACGTCCTCATAAAGCCGCGTAAATTTGAAAACGCATTTATATTTTTAAAAATATAAATTGAAAATGAAGAAAAAAGCCTTTTTCGGATGCGTTTTCCACTTTACCCAGATCAGTGTCTACATAGCCTAAAACACTGGCAACCAGAGTCTCCAAATTTATTCACTCTAGAGAGCGTTTTAAAAAGATGTTTTCGATGCCTAAAATGCCGCTTTAGTGTTAACAAGTTAACGAAAGGTCTTACCGTAAAAAGGATGTGTTTTTCAGAGAAAAAAACTTTTTTATCAACATACCATCATCGCTTAAAATCGTAACGGTTAACTCATCAGCGCCACTGCGAACATTGCTTGTCCCAACACCTTCTATTTTAACTTTAAAGGATTCGTCGGGTTCCACTAAACTATCGTCTTGGATGGTGCAAGCTGTGACTGTTTTTTGGGTATCATTTGCATTAAAAGTAATACTTTGAGGACTTGTACCTGTGCAGTCTGCACTTACTGCTGTACCATTAAATACCAAGGACATCCTACCAAATAAATGCGTAAAGAATGTTTCAGTACACCTAAGGCTAATCAGAGAGATAATGTAATGACCAAAATCGATAGGACGAAGAAGAAGCAAATGAACTATAAGTTTCAAGGAATGTACGATATTCTGCAGCTTCATTTTTTATTCTCAAGGCCTGAGTTTTTGGCCCATCTGAGAAAAACTATTTTTCTCAATATCTTGACAGGTTTTTGGTTGTATCAGACACAAATCGGTCTAAGAATTGTATTTTAGATCCTTAACTGTTTACCGTAAAAGTTATTGTAATCACGTGACTTATGACGTCATTGAATTGGAAAATAGAAAAAAATAAACTAGGTGGCGAGTGTAGTTTGTCTGCCCTTAAAAGTACCATGAATATACACATCATAATAAGTTTTATAAATTCACGTTTGGAATAGTTGGCTCTCGATTTTGATTAAGGAGATATTGAGTAAAAAGTGATTTGATCATCTGGTCACGTGACCTGTTTTATACTATATCTCCTTAATGAAGAACGTTAGTCATCCATTCCAAACGTGATTTTTTCATGCTTTCAAATTGAACTGTATTTAGGGTATCTGCTATTGTATATCAATATAACTGGCCACCTAGTATTTAAAAGACTGATTTCTTACATTTTCTACGACTAACTGATCACGTGACCAGTCTTTCACAAATATTTTGAGTTAAGGCAACCAAGAAACACAAGTTCTATTGATGTGCCAAATTTCAAACTGTTTGAACATGTCATAGGCTGATACTAAAAATCATACTTTAGTTTAAGAATTTGGCTGCTGACCCAGGCCTTAATGTGCTTGAGTTCTACATGTTTCGGTAGTCTCAGCTACCTTCCTCAGTTTGAGTGAGCATGGCATGATCGATTCAATATATACACAACATATTAACAATAATAAATAGCCATGACTTAATGAAACAAAAAGGGAAAGAAAGCTATTGAATGAGCTTAAGATTTACATGGTAAAGTTGCTGATTGAGCGTGGGTTTCAGCCATTTGATATGCAAAGCTTCTTTTATCTTTAAATTGAATTGTGTTTTTGCATGATCAATAATGGTGAAAGACTCTGGGGAGCTTGCAGCTCGACAAGCATCAGAGATGTTGAGGGGCTTGTTTATGTGAGAACCTTTGACCGTAGTTAGTTGCTCGCGTACGCGTTTCGAAAAATGGCGCACGGTTTCACCGACATAACTGGCATTACAACCCGTACAAACACACTTGTAGACCGATTACAGTTCAAAACGTAGATTGAATAATTATTAGAGAAGTGCAAAATAGTGCTAAATTATGCTAATTCTATTGTTTGTCCAATTTTTCTAAGTATTGCATGCTTTTCGTGGTTGTGCTCTAGCAGTGCTTGTCGTCTTTTCACTAGTGACATAAGCATAAGTACAAGCAACACACAGACTCAGCAGTGTACTACTCATTAGCAGTGCTTGTCTTTTCACTAGTGACATAAGCATAAGTATAAGCAACACACAGACTCAGTAGTGTACTACTCATTAGCAGTGCTTGTCTTTTCACTAGTGACTTAAGCATAAGCGCGTGTAGCATACGCAGACTCAGTAATCATTTTCACACCTATGTGATAAATTCGGTACTGGTCAGAGTATGTCATTTGCCTTTATCTTATATGCCGCAAGTTTGACCAGTCCTTATTAGATTTGCACATCATTTCGTAGCAAATATCACGTGACTAAATGATTAGTGATGACTAAATGAAGGTGATTCTTCAGTTTTGTACCACGCACGTCTATAGCCCATGACTCAAAAAGCACCAAATTACGACTTTGCAAGTTGTTTTTCATTTAAATTACGACTATAAATGTTGTAAAACGCAATTTGGAGCATGTTTCTAATCTTGGTTCGATAAAAAGCCATTTTTGAAAAACCGCTCTGGAAAAAGTGCCATTTTACAATGTGTGTGTTTATGAAATAAACAAAATAACCCATGGGCGCTTGGAGATATGGAATTTTATTATTATTAAATTTTCATACACTGTACAAATTCTGGTTTTCTAATTTGTTAGTTTGTACCACATGACGCGTGGTTATGACGTGACAACCATGTCGACGTCATTATCATGGTTTAATAGCCGCGATTTAAATTCATTAAACCACGGCTATTAAACCACAGTGGGAAAGAAAAATGTTCCTGGCCGGTGATAAATTTGAGGATTTTTCGAAAAAAAGAAAATTAACAAGCATATTAACAAGATGGCACCTAGAAAAAGGATTTTCAATTTCATTCAAGTTTTTGGAGCTTACTGAGATCAACATATTTCAATCGGCTTAAAACAGAGTTCGCCGGCTTTCCAAATTCATCTTATTGATATTTACTGTTTTTTAGACTGGTTATCCAAAACCTATCTCATAGAAAGTGTAGAAAGTCTGTCGCCATAAGTACTCTTAGATAGGTTAAGGGTGGACCTACCGTTGCTATGCAGTGCGCGCGCTATGTAAAATGGTGGGAATTTTGACTTCCGGTAGCTCGGCGGACGTTAGTAGCAACGCAGGAATGGCTGTGTTCTCTCTGGGGTACTGGGACCAAAAATGTACTCCCGGTTTTACAATAAAAGATAAAACTCCTTCAGATGTTCAAAAATATGCGTTTTCTTCACATAGAAATATTTATCATGGGATTCTTCATAAAAATAAGCATGGATTTAAAGTTTTGACCAATCACGGCAAAATTATGACTATTAAGGTGCTTCGGAGAACCAAAACAAAATTATGTCTTTTTCATATTTTTGTCTTTCGCTAAACGCATGCTTACTTTTATTCACTTTGTGATGCTGGATATCACATGATCACGTCAATACTGAGGAGAACTCCGGTGCAATAAAACATTTCTGACAAGTTTCATTGATTTTTGATAAAATGGCTAAGTTTAATGGGTCAATTGTTCCTAGCAACGGAAGAAATAAATAGGTAAGTCCAAACTTATCACCAACAAGTACTGATGAGTAAAACTTAGTTATGTAGACGACGAAAACAAAATGAAAACTCAGTCTACAAAACATGATATGAGAGTCCTTTTTCTTGACATCTTTTCCTCTTGGACCATTGAGAAAAGCTAAAAATTATTCAACACACAAAAATGCCTATGAATTTGTTAATGCTCTATTGTTAGCAGGGCTCTTGAATTTCTTTGATGAACTTACTTCCTCCCAAATGATTGCCATGACGTAGTTTTTATTTAGAGTTAGACACATTTTCTTTGTCGACAACAAAAGTAGCTTATTTACATCAACGCCAATATCAAAAGCAAACTAATGGCAATCGATTAGGATTTTTTTTACAGGAAGTTACGGTCCATACTGAACTGACCAATGAGTAGAGCACGCGCTTTATTATCAATATATAATAAAATCACTTACTTGACTGTCGAAGAAACTAATGTTTGTCCTATCCTATTTATCGTGGCTTTAACAGCACCCGAGTCTTCATTTGATATAGATGACAAAGGATCAAGGTAAAATGTATCTAGAAGAACAGTTAGTTGGAAATGAGCACGAAATTGCCACGATACAAGATTTAGCTCTCGTTAATTAACTCACTATTAATAATGGTTAGTAGCATTGCAACCATTCATAAACGTGAGCTAACTATCGTTAAATGTTCTGATGTGACCGTAGCCATATTGTTGTATTACAATTTCACAAAATGATAAAACAAAATGATCAGATCGTTAATCTGAATGGCATTTGGGATTGTTTTAGTGTGAAAACCTCCTCAATCATATAAAGCTAATTAAAGCTACACAGATTGGAAAGAAGTCGAAACAAGGATGTGAGGTCTGGCTGGGGATTGATCTTGGGGCCTCTCGCACTGAAGGCCGCGCACTAACCAACTGTGTCATCTTTGCTCCTATGGTCAATGGACCACCATATCATTGTTATTTGCATTTTTGCCCGCTCTCGCCTCGGTAACTCTTAGCGCTGGTTTTCATGAGCGACGAAAGCAGAAGCGGAAGTAACTTATACCTCGTCCACACGTATCCGCTTTCGTTTGTAAACACATACTTTTTTAATGCGTTTACGCCTTCCGTCCACACGTTAAGGTCTGAAACGTTCACCGTAAACGGATACTTCCAAAAACGTTCTCCAAAATGGATACTTTTGAAAACGCCGTTTACGCGATTCCGTGTGGACGGGACCTCAGTGTTGCGTTTCCCACCTAGGTGTGAAAAAAAAGAAAATGAACAGTCCACTTCTGCTTCCGTCGCTCGTGAAAACCAGGATTTATGATTGTTTCGTGGTAAATGATGTAAAGCGTCTCCCAGGAAGTTGACCGTGCGCTCTTCCCCCTCTCCAGGTAAACCTCGTCCTCCTCGTTATGTGAATTGTGCTTTCTCCGTTGTCTATGTCAGTTTTTATCGTTTTAATATTTTCTTTTATAACCATTCTTTATTACTTACTATCATCATCTTGCAATGTTACTGTCAAGGTTGTTGTACCGTTAAATGTCACGGCTGTATCGTTTTGCTTCATAGTAATGTTGAATATGCTCCCTTGCTCACCACTGGTGTCATTACTAATACTAATGGGATGTGTTTTGGCTTCATCATCTGATCCAAATGTAACAATCGTACAACCAGAAGTAATTGACTGATCGAAGGTACCGATGTCACGGGTCCAGCATATCCTACAATTTGTATTGATATTTTTCATATTTAGCAACTGTTCGCTCGGCGACCGTTTTTCTACACTTAGCAAGGCTCAATTGCTCAGTAAATCCTGGCTTTAGAACAAGGCCGCCCATGTGAAGACTGCACAAATACTAACACTGTTTCATCGCCCGATAGATTTCTGAATCTGTCTAGTAAGAACCCACATTACACCTATTCTCAGCTACAGTACTTACTCAACTGTGTGATTGGCACTAAGTACCCCAAAACGACAAAGTCTAACGATGTAGGAACCGGCATTTTCACTTATAGTAGTTTGAGGATTAGGGCAGAAGTAAATGTAGGCTGAAAGAGAAAATGTACATGTTGTGGTTAAAAGTTATATTTTTGGTTTGAAAATTTTGCAAACAAATTTGATTTGTATTTGCTATTGTAGTAGATTATAATAATGATTATAAGAAAAAAGAAAATAAAATCATACTTGTTTGAAATTTTGAAACCCAAAATCATTCCAAACTACAACATATACACACACACTTGGTTAGCTTTGTAACTAAATAAATCTCCACTCAAGTGCCGCAAACTGACTCAGCTCCAAAGGCTTTGGGTGTGTTGATGTTCATGCATGGAAGTACCAACGCCAGGCGGGACAAAAGACTCTTTTCCGTCGGGCGTTTTTGAAAAGTAATGTAGTGACAAAAATGTCGCTAACTTTATTGGAATTATGTTAACATCACTTACTGTCATCGTTGGTGATACTGATAATTAAATTGACACAAGAAGGATTGATGATAACTCGATCAAGGTTGGTTGGTGTAAAGCAAGTGACACGAAGTGTCTTGTTTGGTTCCGCTAGATTGTTGTTTTTGATTTCAACTGTAAATTGCTCACTGCCATCGTTTACAGGAAAAGACAGAGTGGAGCTTTTTGGAGTGTAGTCTGACGGTTGTACAGCGGTGCCATCCTCGGTGAAACATCTGTAAAGTAAAAGAAGACTTAATGCTAATCGTTAAAAGACAGTCTTGCTTCAATATAGGAGCAAAGTACAAAATAGAGAGGTTTTCGTATGAACGTGAAACGAATCGTTTTGTGTCGTGACCGTGCACTGTAAATTGTATAGAGTCGATTCAGCCCTAAAATCCAAATCGGCCCCAAATAGACAAGAGCCGATTTAGCCCCTGACGGTGCTGTATAGATACCAAGTGGCTGAAACAGACCCATAAAAACCTATTTTAGCCCCATGTTTTTCCGAAATGACCCCAGTCAGTTCCATATCAACCCCATTTTGGACCATTTTAATCATAGCAGATTTCATCTCAAATGCAAATTGTTATAATACTGATTAATTCAGCCAAATTAAGTTTAACGAACCTCCAGTAACCAGCAAAGTTAAACGTTAAATGTCTCTTTTACCACATGTAAAATCGATAGAACTACGTGTTTCAGCCCTAAAATCCGAAACAGCCCCTTTGCCTTTGGATTGATTTGGCTCTTACATAGATCAAAATGCACTATGAAAGTTCAACATGTCCCAAATGGCTTTAAAAAATCTAAAGTAGCCCTAACCCCTGAATGAAAAAAACATCGTTAAACAGTAAAGCGAAAATCTTATTTCATTTCATTTCATTTCATTTCATTTCATTTCATTTCATTTCATTTCATTTCATTTCATTTCATTTCATTTCATTTCATTTCATTTCATTTCATTTCATTTCATTTCATTTCATTTCATTTCATTTCATTTATCATGTCAAAAATCAAGAGCGTTTGTGACATGTGTGAGAAGTATTTAGATTCAGTTTTAAATTCATCCGTTTTTTTTAAATGCGAAACATGTGCAGAACAGAGTTTCTCAACTCAAAGTACTCAAAGGCTCTCAAAAGAAAAATGTATAAAGACACTTTGGTGGGAAGAAGGGGAGAAGCGGCCTCCCTTTCTATGGATACCCCTCCCACTTTCTCCCACTATATACAACGATTTTGAGTAGACCTGGGTACGAATCAATCCCATAACTCCTTGCTAGCTTCAACATTACCCATGATGCCTTCAACTAAAGCCCGCCATTCAAACGGTAACGGCTGGAAAGTAAGGATTATGCTGGACTATTTTACTGCTTTAGACCTTCACAAATGCTAAATTTATGTCATATTGTTGCTTGGAGTGATTAAGAACATCCACAGGAAAGATTTTTGCAGTTTTACTTGCAAACGAAACGGTGAGTGCATAATAATTTATCGCATATTTGCTTTTCATAACTTGTAACCACCAACCACTTGGCTTGAATCGTATATTTTTACGAAGCCGTTGAATCATTAGTATGAGACCTTAGACTAATCGAAACTCATGTCCAGTACACATTGCTTGATTACAATTTAGGTTGTAGTGTTGTTTAAATGTTTCATGAAGTGTAGTAATTCTAATTTGTAATTGAGGTATATGTGTGTTGAGTGTAAGACCTTGAGCCTTGGTAACTCATGTCTAGTACACATTGCTTGGTTACAATTTAGGTTGTAGTGTTGTTTAAATGTTTCATGAAGTGTAGTAATTCTAATTTGTGATTGAGGTATATATGTGTGTTGAGTGTTAGGCCTTGAGCCTTGGTAACTCATGTCTAGTACACATTGCTTGGTTACAATTTAGGTTGTAGTGTTGTTCAAATGTTTCATGAAGTGTAGTAATTCTAATTTGTGATTGAGGTATATATGTGTGTTGAGTGTAAGGCCTTGAGCCTTGGTAACTCATGTCTAGTACACATTGCTTGGTTACAATTTAGGTTGTAGTGTTGTTTAAATATTTCATGAAGTGTAGTCATTCTAATTTGTGATTGAGGTATATATGTGTGTTGAGTGTTAGGCCTTGAGCCTTGGTAACTCATGTCTAGTACACATTGCTTGGTTACAATTTAGGCTGTAGTGTTGTTTAAATGTTTTGTGAAGTGTAGTTCTAATTTGTGATTGAGGTATATGTGTGTTGAGTGTGAGGCCTTGAGCATTGGTAACTTGTATGCCATAGGTTTTGTTTAAACTTTCATTTTTGTAATTTTACACTATGGTGCAACTAAACCACCTGTAAAAAGAAGACTAACTTATGATGAAGATATAGAATGTGAACACTTTTTTAGTCTTTTTGGGATCTACATAATAATTATTGTGTAGTTCCAGAAAAATATTTATACCCCCACCATGGAGGGAATTGTAAATTCTGGAGGGGTGGTAGATTCAATTTCCAGCTGCTAAAGGTTCAGAGAAGGGTCAGAAAAAAAGAAAATTACAGTTTGTATGGAAGAGAAATGGAAGTTCCAGAGGATAGGGGGTCCACTTACAAATTCCCTCCTTGTTGGGGATATGGATATTTTCTGGAACTACACACTGTTGCTTTAGCCTGTTTGTCAACTTTATCATATTATTCCTTTCAGGTTAATTGGAAAGTTCAAGCAATAATGAATTTGTGTGTTACTCTGAGTTGATGATTTGTTTTATGTAAATAACCACTGTTATAATCCTAAGATGCCAAACCTTTAATAAGTGTAATTATTTTTTTATGTGGCTAAAATTACTGTACATTAATTCTGTTTTAATAATTAATTTTTATGATAGACAGTGCTATTGCCCTATTGTATGCTTCATATATTGGAATCTGAGACTTGTGATACCACTTTAAAGATTTTTTTGTAGACTGACTGTAGTATACTTTGCTGTACAGGAATGTACATGTTGTATTGGAGGGGGAAGGGATACATGTACATGTATATTTATTGTTAAAACAGGTCAGACTTCAAAGGAATTAATTGCTCCAGTATCCTAAATTGCCCAGGCAGAAAGTCACAGTTCAAATGCACCTCTCCTTTAATAGCCGAAGAGAAAGCAGTCAACAAATGCAAAGTAAGGAAGGCTTTAGTAGTTTTGGAGTACTTGATATTTTTGAATGGATAAAGTAGGACCAGCAGCATAGGAATGAGACTTATCCATTGAAAATTAGTGTACATATATGTACATGTTTTATGATTCAATTTTTATCTGTGGTTTTTTTCAATTGAATAGAATTGAACTACACCACATATAAATATCAAGATAGAATAAGTGAACGTTGCTTGGATGTGTGATAAATTGTGACATGTGTAGGGAAAAAGCATTGGATATAAACTTGCCACTATCACTTATTCTATCTAGTTTATATTCAGTGTGGTTTCCCACAGAGCTATATAGTTTTTTAATACATAGACAAGGATTACTGCATGGTCCTGAACATTGAATTACCAGCTGTCTATATGAGTACAGTATTTTGTACAAGTGTAGTGTATATCTTTCAGGATTAAAATGAGTTTTTAAATTCTCTTGAGTTGTTTCACTTTTTTAACAAATTGTTGTTAGTAGGAATGCAGTGCCATGCCAGCAGCCCTCTTTAGAATTTCAAAACAGTTCTAATATTGGTCATTTTAGCCCATAGGTGAGGTCAAATCAGCTCCTTGTTCAGGGTTGGTCAGCCCATTCAAAATCCAATTTGGCCCTCTCATTTTCTATATCAGCCATTATAAGAGTCACTTCAGCCCAACTACTTGTACCAAAACGGACCACCAAACAGGTGTCGAATTAGTCCCCTTCAAAGAGGGCTATTTTAGCCCTATAAAATGGCACCATATTTTACCCACCGAAACGGCCCCATTTTTGGGGCTGGATCGGCTCTTTTCAATTTACAGTGTGTCAGCGCCGCGATGTTTAAAAAGATATTTGAAATTCCTGCCGTAATGGTGCCCCTCCATGACAGTGACGTCATACAAAATTTGCTCTATTAGGTAATGACGCACTTCTTACTAACGTTTCAACATATTGCTAAAATGGGTGGCAAACTATTTCAACATCGGTCAAGTCAGTGGAAGCAAATGTTGAACATCAATTTAATTTAACGTTTTTGCTAGTCTGCCATATAGTGTGAGGGATAACAGAGAATATAGATGATTCTCAGCTCACACAACATCAGAGCCTCGATCTGTTATACCTTTAAAAACCCTCGGTCAGATACTCTCGAAACCTAATAAGCCACTTCCTAATATCAAGAAGACAGAGGGGAGTCTATAAAATTCCATGTCAAATCAAATCAATATTGAATAATATTTGATAATATTGAATTTGAAAAACCAAATTGAATATTAAAATCAAATCAAAATCAAATGTTTTTGTTTATCCTCGGATTTCAGAGTAGCACTACTGCTAATATCTCTAAGACTCATTCACACTCGCTACCACTACATGCACATTCGATATACTCTACATACAACACTCAACTCACATGTTGATTATATTTTGCTGATTGTGACGTCTCATACATCAAAAACAACAACAACAACAACAACACATAGCCAAGATGCGGTTAGGAAAGAGTGATAGTGCCCTGTCTGAACATGCACATGAAAATAATCACAATATCGATTGGGATGATACAAAAGTAAGTTTTTGCCACACAAGACAATTGGACGAAGAGAAAATGGACTGAGGCGTGGTTAAGAATTTTCCATTATCTTACTGTAGTTGAAAAAATCATTACCAGTTACTTGGCTCTAACACAATTTTAGCTTTTTAGTTATTTGTTAGAGCCAGTACCTTTAAAATACTGTCTATTTTAGTCTATTTTTTGTTAAAATGTAATACTGGCTGTATGTAATAGATAGGTGCAAATAAAAGTTGTTGTTGTTGTTGTTGTTGAGCTCGCTCGGTTTGTTTTTCTCGATAGTAAATAGTAGTGCATGCGGATCGTTGAAGAGTTGGTGTTACGCTATTCCCTGATGATGGCTGTACGAGCCGAAAGAAACAAGTGAATCAGTATTTAATATGATCCCTATACCTATGTTGTTGTTGTTGATGATGATGATCTTAATTCTACGTGGTTGGAGCATTTATACTTTAATATGGAAAACCCCACGTACAATGGCATTCTTAAGATGATGATCTTATAGCATTTCATTTTGTTGTGGAGTACCTGAAAACTAGCTTTGTAGCTAAGTGTATTTTCCACATTAAATAAAGTATGTATGTGTATGTATGTATGTATGTTGTTGACGTTGTTGTCACTAAGTTCCTACTTCCATTGATAGAGTGCATTTCGTATGACTGTGAAAACGGCACCGCACGGTCACGGCACGGTTGCAGCAAGAATTTCGAATGTTTTTATAGATATCACGGAACTGACACGGTCACGGCACGGCGCGGTCCGCTTCACACTCATACGATCTGCTCTAAGGACATCGTAACGTTGGTAAAATGAAATAAAGACTTTGATGACATGTAGAGATTACTTACCTAATGGTATCAGAAAATCTCTTGATCGCTCCTGTTCGGTTCACTGCCACAATTGCCGTACCATCAGCTTCTGATACAGTGACTGGCTGGCATTTGAATTCCACTGTGAAAAAAAATATTGCATTGTCATGTTTTTTGTAGTCCAAATTAGTGGTAATTCTAGCAAAAGATAGTCAACCTGTTTATAAGGCAGAGTTGCTCAATATTTTAATTTGAGAAAAAAAAAATTGTGCGCGCGCCGTTAAGTTACTTAGAGCAAGCGATATACGCATCCTTTACAGTAACTCCATCGTTGCGGGAAAAAATACTTTCGTAATATACCTGAGGTAAAATTCTTCGCCAAAAAAAAAACAAAAAAAAAACAGCCAGACCTTTGAAATGCATGGCCTCGAGTTGAATTATGCATTGGCGGGAATTTTTAAGGAAGTCAATTCATCACTCGAAGTTGATGTAACATACTGGTAAACATCCACTCTAAATCACTTTTTTTTTCTGTTAAGATTATACTTCTTACATTCTCTGTTTCATATCTTCAGACGAATTTTGAAAAATGCGTCTCTTAATATTGTCCCATGATTCCCAATTATTCCATTATTGTGATTTCCGATTTACATCCCGTCGTCCTCATCCTATCAGCATCATAGGAAAGCATACAAATAACAAAGAACATTGAATATTTCCTCATTATTTTGAACTTACCTTCATTATCGGTTATATTAAATGTCTTCTCAGATTTGTCGGGATCCACATAAATATCTCCGTCAAACGATGAAGCATTCAATATAGCTTTGAAAGTTTCTCGAAAATTCTCACGCAATTTATCGTCTTGTACAGTGCAAAGTGTAACGTTTTTCTCCGTCACGTTTACTGGAAACTCAATGGTTTGTGAGGCTGGGCCTTGACAATCGCTACTGTCTGCTGTTTCAGCAACAAATTGAAGCCTGTAATACATCAACATGCACTAAATAAATTTTCACAAAATTTTAGTTTATCTAAAGGGAAGAGAGAAGACAGAAAGAAAGAAAACTAAAGAAAGAAGGAAAATGAGTGGATGGATGGATGATATAATTAGACAGTTATCAGTTGAAAATGTCAGGTAATATCATCTCCTATATCCTAACAAATTACTTATTACTAATTTTATCCTAACTAATTACTATTAATTACCCGTTCATTCATTCATTCATTCATTCACTGTTCATTTTATTCGTCCACACTTCGTCCATCCCTCCATCCATCCATCCCGGCACCCATTTATTTATCCCTCCCTCCCTCCCTCTATTATGTGCTTATATTAAATCTATTATGTGCTTATTGATTTACTTCATAGCTAACTTATTTTTAAATAATTTATAATTTAAAAATTGTTAATCAATTCAGTGACTAAATAGGCCTTTTGCATCGATCGATCTCATGGTAAAACGTCCGCCCTACTGGACGGTAAAAAGACGAACGGGACATCGAAAACAAAGACAAGTCAAGCTTGGCTGGTCGGAATCATTTGTTTGGAGGTTTTTACAACCTCTGTCATCCAGTATGGCGGATGTTTGTATCATGTAGACCAATTGATGCAAAGGCCCATTAGTAGTTAGCTGACGCAGTCACACAGGAAAAATCACTTACACGATAGAAGCCGCACTAGATATGTCACCGTGCCTTTCGATAACAACATAGATTTGCTGTTTGCTTTCTTCGTTTACATTTACGGTACTCACATCACTGAAGTAAAATGTATCTGTACAGAAAGATGTAAAAGTGCATTGGTTTAAAGGCTCTTTCGCACGAGCAAATGTTCTTTTTAATGTCTTTAGTTATTAGAAAGGGAGGTCAAATTTTGGACTACAAGAGTCATGGACTCTTGGGCGCGGCCCGGTTGTTCGAAAGCGGGATAGCGCTAGCCCAGGGTTAACTCCAATGGTTTTTTTTAGATTTAACCCTGTGTTAACACCAATGGTTTTCTTTAGATTTAATCCTGGGTTAACACCAATGGTTTTCTTTAGAGTTAACCCTGGGTTAACACCAATGGTTTTCTTTAGATTTAACCCTGGGTTAACACCAATGATTTTCTTTAGATTTAACCCTGGGTTAACACCAATGGTTTTCTCTAGATTTAACCCTGGGTTAACACCAATGGTTTTCTTTAGATTTAATTCTGGGTTAGCGCTAACCCGTTTTCGAACAGCCGATACAAAAAGGTGTAAATGAATAAATGTAGTATATTGCCAACTCCACTACTTACTGTTTTTCCCGTCGTCATTAACAGTAATGTTATGCACGTTTTTTGCGCCATAAAAAACGTCTGCTGGAGCTGGTGTCTTGAGAGTAAGGACGATGGTTTCTGGTGGCTCTGCGATTTTATCACTTTTGATCGTCAGAGAGAAATCTTTGGTTGTTTCAGCACCATTAAAAGTAATAGACAAGGGAGTGGCCACAAAGTCCGAACCTTCAGTTGCAGTTGATCCTGTTGTAACAAATCTGTACAGAGAAAAAAATGGAAAAAAATCATACATTATAAATAGTATAAATAGGCGGCGTGCTAAGGCCCAGTTTAAAAAATGGGCTTTTACGTCCTTTTACGTATTGTTCATGTGTCACAAATTGCCATTCAATCAAAGGCACATGTGCATTCCTTATGTCGCTGAGATTATAGGTTCATCTCTGACGCTGCAGCTTTTATAACGTCGGAGAAAAAGATTAAAGTTTTGCAAAAGGAAAGAAAGCAGTTGATATAGTAAAGACAGATCTGCCGCCAGATCTCGATTCGGTATTATTTATTTATTTCTTGTAAATTTTCTAGTTACTTATTGTAAATTTCTATTATTTTGTATTTATTATTTATTTATTTATTTATTTACTTATCTATCTATCTATCTATCTATCTATCTATCTATCTATCTATCTATCTGTCTATCTATATATCTATTTATTTATTCATTTATTCATTCATTCATTCATTCATTCATTTATTTATTTATTTATTTATTTATTTATTTATTTATTTATTTATAAGTAAAAGTAAACTTATCGAAGTATCGAAGACAAAGAGGGAGGGGGTGGGGGTGGGGGTGGGGGTGGGGGTGTTTCAATCCCTTGTAGAGTACTTCCAAGAGTATTGATTCGAAGCTTTATTCAAATCAGAAACCTAATGTAAACAACTGCTTATTAGGTCGAGGTGTAAAGGATCGAAAAAAAAATCCTTTGTTTTCGTTTAACTGCTCTCGTTAAATAAGGTGACTCATATTTAGTAATTCAAAGAGGCATTCAGCCTTGACAAACTTTTGGTCACAAAGGTGTGAATTCTTGAATTGCAGCTGGTTTGCATTCAAAACAAAAGCGCAAGAAATCTGGTTTCAAGCGTTTTGTGCAGCATATCGTATTTTTTAAAATTTATTTCTCCTGATCTATGTTGTGTACAAAAACAAAAATCAGTACAGTCGTTTAATCAGGAACCTTGAATTTATTGTTCCTAGCTTTAAAGACTTTAAAACAGCAGCTTCGCTACAGAATTTTTCCAATTCTATCATGAAAGTGCTCGGTCCAAGATTTTTGACTATTTTCAGTGTTTTATAAACATTATAAACATTTTTCATATTCTTTAACGGCTTGTCCTGTGGGCGATCAGTTTTACACTTTTATTAGGCAGACATTTGAGGTTCTTGGTTGTTATTCTCAAGGGGCGCCTAAACATTCATGACGATCTCAGAGCACTTTTAGGGTACACTTTTGGCGGCCAATCGTCCTTGCATTTCTACTCCGACGATTTTTGTGAAACTCATTTGGCTTGAAGTTTGATTAATTAATTGTAGTTTGATTCCCTGTGTTTAATCCATTAACACCAAAAAAATTTGATTTAGAGTGGGTCATTTCTATCAGGTTTTGTTGAAATTACTCCCACTGAAAATTTTCTCTTCAACAAAATCGCTTAGGCCAATGTGTAGCTGGATAATTGGAGTAAAAGTTCCTAAAAAGCTATTGAAACGCGATTCTAAAACGTTGTGACCAAAAGTTTGTCAAGGCCGAATGCCTCCTGAATTTCTATTGAGTCACCTTAATTTCTCGTTCTAAATTAAGTCGAATCTCTTATCCAAAATTCTTTGCTACTTAAAAAACTGAACATGGCACGAAAAGCCGGAAATTGTTAATCTACAAAAATTTTACAATTATCAAGAGGAACCAAACAAGAAGGAAAAAGGACTTTTTGAGCTTCGAGACATCGTCGATGAGAAGCATGAACTTCAGAACACAAATGCGACGGCAGATCAACTGGAAAGCGACTTGATATACGCTTGGAACAGAATTCACAGATGCGAAAAAAGATCATACATTTGATCGAACAAAGCAATAGACATTTTTCTAGACGAACAATTTTTTATCGTAAACTCTGCTTATGCAGCACTTATAAACAGAGCAGTTTGCAAGAATTGAAGGAGGGAACATTACGCTACAGATATTTGAAACGGTCCAAACGAGGACCTTCTTCAGTCACGTGTGCCTACAGATTTTCGGCCAGTAAATGTTATTAACCTTAATGATTAAAAACCGAAAAAACCCTAATGTTTGCATGTTTGGGTAATTATTTTATTAATGAAACTTTTATTAGTGCTATGATCTTGGCCGTTTTGACAGGGTCCCCTATACCTT
This sequence comes from Telmatactis stephensoni, assembly GCA_029948255.1. Classification (NCBI taxonomy): domain Eukaryota; kingdom Metazoa; phylum Cnidaria; class Anthozoa; order Actiniaria; family Isophelliidae; genus Telmatactis; species Telmatactis stephensoni. The sequence continues at coordinate 22,611 of JALIZF010000743.1, read as the reverse complement.
TTGCGTGAAACGTGAATGGCTGATTTATTTTGACGTGAAACGTGATTTAAGGTCTAAAATCTTTTTGCACGTGAAGGCAACTTTTGATTTTTTTGAGAACGTGAGATTTTTTAATTATCCGTGACACGTGAAAAAAAATATTTTTACGTGATTTCATTTTGCAAAGGGCTACATGCAGGGGACCCTGGTTTGATGATAGGATTTGTGCATAGTTTCATATGTGAAACACCCTCTTTCACTATAGCCTAAACACTGATCAACATTGAGATGGTCTCTTATACCTAGTGTTATCTGTAGCGAAACAATACAGACTCTGATCGATATATAGAAAGCGGAACGGCACTCAAGTTTGGATTTATCTTCATATCATTTATAAGTGTACATCTTTTAAATCTAGGCCTGAGAAGTTGCATGATCAATCAATGTCCGCCTCATTTTGTCTGTACAAGAAAAATAATAATTATAATAACTTACTCTACTGTTGTATCACCGCTCAAGGAGCCGGAGGACGGAGGAGTGACTGATCTTGTAAGAGTGACAGTAACTGGTGTATCGACAGAACGCTCATTTATACTTGAGGCTGTAGTTTGAAATTCCACTGTTACATTATTTGATGATACTGTCATAAAAAAGCGAGAAAATAGTTTGGTCAAACTTTGTCAACTAAAAACTAGTTATATATTTGAGTGTGCTTACCAATGTGTAAATGTACCATTGCTATAAGCAAAAATACCAGTTTCGAAGAAAGAAAAGGCATGGTTTCCGATGTTGTAGTTCTGGCTCCACTACAAGTTCTATTTGTTTCACTGGAGTAGATTGATAACTGATTGCACAATATGGAAAACGTCAGTCACCCACAGTGCGGTGAAACCAAAACTCATGCACTCAGTAGGGGGCTCTTGTTCTGTTCTTTTTTGGAATATTTTTGTCGTGATAATGATTGTAATTTCACTTAAGGAAGGCTTAAAAATTGTTTTCAAGAATTATTAGTTAGTAATGTAATATACTTCTTTCAAAATCTTATAAAAACATGAAAATGAGAATTCAACCGCGCATAGTTGGTGACACACTGGATGAACATGTTTAGGTTAGTTCCACATAACTAAGTCTTTTAATTGAACCGACAAAAAAAGCTGAAATATCTCTAAATTACAACTTCGTTTTTTTTTCACTCTTGCTGCATGCATGATTTTATTGATAAATGATTTTAAAACCATGTACTGATATCACTTTCAGTTTCCCAAACGTTAGATAACGAACGTGCATTTGGCTTTTGCGTGACTAGCGAGATAGAGTGCAGATTTTCATCACACTGTGAAAGTTACTAAACCAATACACACTAGTAGACCCTAATTTTTGTCGAATTTCGACTACTAGGCACTAATAACTAGTTTTTATTTCACAGTCCGATGAAAATCACTTTTATTAACGTCCCGAACGCATTTTACTTGTTTTCTAGGATTTAAGGTTCATATTTAACATGTCGTATGCTGCCTTCTTTCACACCGTAGTGCGTTTGCTGCCGTCACTTTACCAAAATAGCAGCGGAATAAACTTTTAGTTATTTACCAACTGGCGATATCAGTTGCACCACACAGTGATAATCAATGTAAATGTATTCTATTATACTCATTTGAGGCAATGAAATGAAGCACCAAAACAAATTCTACGGTCATACAAATGTGAATATTAAAACGTATAAAGAATACACAAACAAATTGTGATTTGTTTCACAAATTGTGAAGACGAGTTAATTGTTTGTATAACAGTTATAGTACATTGCAATATTGACAAATGTCTAGTAATAGTCCCCTTCACAGCCTCTACCATACTGAACAAATTACTAACATGGAGGCGAGACGAACATGCCGAGTGGTAAACTGAACAGAAAGATCAGAAAGATTTACAATGGTCTAACCATTCATCACACCACAGAGAAGTCAATAATATGGCGTTTTAACTAGATTTTAAATCGAGGACGGCACATGGAAAACTCACGGCGTCAGAACTAACCCTAAATGGTTGCTGTACACACATTATTGAAGGAGTTTTGCTTGTTGGGAAGTCAGGGCGAGCAAAAATGATCAACTTTATTTTGCAGGGTACTGATTGGGTAGGCGAGTCATTTTTGCCCAAGAAAACCTTACTTCTGCACAATTGTTCATTAAGTCAAGAGCATTTCAGTGCCTAGTAAGTGAAATTCCGACTTAATGTCAAGTGATGCCTCAACAAAAATACTCCTTAAATACTTAAATACCATTTAGTATGAGAGGAGAGGATTTTTCACTGTTTAACTGAAAGGAACAATAAACCCAATATTATTGGGTTATCCTAATCTGAAAAAGACTGATGAATTAACTCAATAAAGTAAAGTAAAGTAAAGTAAAGTAAAGTAAAGTAAAGTAAAGTAAAGTAAAGTAAAGTAAAGTAAAGTAAAGTAAAGTAAAGTAAAGTAAAGTAAAGTAAAGTAAAGCGACCATATTTAACGTTGATATATAACTCGTAACAGTAATTCAACTGACAAACCTGAGGTCGACGGTGCGCTCATTTTACTCCCCTTTCTCCATCAGTTCCATCAGTACTCCGTTTTAAGGGTATTTAAAGCTAAGTAAAGCTACACAGATTGGAAAGAAGTCGAAACAAGGATGTGAGGTCTATGGGGATCGAACTCGGGACCTCTCGCACCGAAGGCCGCGCACTAACCAACTGTGACATCCTTGCTCCTAACTAGACTCTATAAAACATTTTCAGCAGTGGCACTTGACAAGAGGAGTATTTTGGGATCTTCTTCTAAACCTGGAAATAAGTTTTATTTGAAAGATCTTAGATTCATGGATTGCACGCGCGCGTTGAGGTAGATCTAGCTCAGAAAATGGACGGACATATGTTTTTGGAATGGCGTACGGAAAGTAGTAGTGTAGAGATGGCAAAAAACAAAAACAAAGAAAAAACAACAACGACAACAACAAAAAACAAACAAACAAACATTTGAAATTCCTGTCCCAACCGCGTAACCGTGCCGTTTTCACAGTTATACGAAATCCACTTTAAAGGCGCTGTTACGAGACAAGTTTCACAACACATTGCACCGTGTAACGTGTTTATTTAGCTGAAACTTTCCCCGGTCGGTTTCACGAGACGATTTCACTAAAAGTAGAACTGCTTTCTACTCCTGCAACAAAAACTTGTGTAGCGAACCGAACAAGTTTCAGGACAAAATTTCAGCATGTAACACCCCTTATGAAAATCGTCTTGCATCGGCGATCAAGATAAGTTTCAGATAAAAGTTTCAGCATGTAACAGCGCCTTAACTCAACGGGCGTAGCCGCAGCAAATATAGGTTTGCCGTTTCTTCGTCTCAGGTATTATTCTTCGTTCGCCAGTCGACATAGAATGCAGATAGGTCTCTACACGTACTGTTTTCGAAAGTAAGTCAAGTCAGCGATTCTTCGTTATGTCGGCTTTTGAAGCCCTCTAAAGAAGTGTTTGCTACTCATATGGTTTAACTACTCGCACGGCAGGGCGTACGACGGGTAAAATTTATAGAACTCTATAGAAGAGCAGTGAAGAGAGCGTTTAAGAATACGTGGTGTCGTGGTTCAAATTCCCTCTGCAATTTGATGCATGAATAAAGGCCTCTACAGACTACGGCATGGCTGTCGATAACTAGTTATTACTGATTTCTATTAGTTGTCGGTGACTAGTACACATACATTGCGAAAAAGCGCTGTCGATAACAAACTCGGCTTGTTTGAATTTAAAAACAAAGTGATTTAGTCGTCGATAGGCTTTAAGGCCCGTTAATACGAGCAACAAAATCGTGCAACTTGTCGCGCAATATTGTTGCGTTGCAAGTTGCAGAGCAAATGTTGCTCGTATTACCAACCCGCGCGCAACAAATTTTGTTGCAAAAAGTTGACAGTGCTTCAGTTCTACTTCGTGCAACAAAGAAAATTTGCGTGGGGGTAGTAATACCAGCAACATTTGCTCTGCAACTTGCAACGCAATAACTGTTGCGCCAGCCTTGTGAACGCTCAAATGAGTGTCTTGTTTAAAGAGGAAGGTCTTTGCTTTTTGTTAGATCGTAAATTCTGGAAGTTTACGAAAGTGCTGAGCTGTTAGTTTTATTTTGAGCTTTGGGCAATTTGTCGAGTATTAGACCCTCACCACTCCCACCAAGATTACTCTTCACCACGTCGAAGTATACACACTCAATGTAAACGGTATTCACAGAAGTTAATTTATTTATAGAGAAACGCAGTATTACAGGTAAAGTCCTTCAGGTGTGCCTTCGTTCTTTCTATACAAGACATTTTCTTTCGATTTCTTGAAATCTTCATCAGTGACTTTCATTCTCCTTTCTCTCAGTGCCATGAGACCAGCCTCGGTACAGATTGCCTGTTTTAAATAAAAAAATGTGTACAGTTAACTATGACCTCACAATATGGTAGTTTAGGAATCAATATGACACTTCAGACGGGTCTATTATATACCTTGATATCAGCCCCTGACAAATCATCTTTTGACATGATATATTCATCAATATTAACATCCTCAGCCAAGGTCATTCGACTGGTGTGGATATGGAATATCCTTCGCTTTGTCTTCTCATCAGGAAGAGGGAACTCAATTTTACGATCGATGCGACCTGTTTGAAAAATACACATGAGGGCATTTACTGGATAGAATGCTTGGCACCATGATAAATGAATGAGAAATAAGGAAAGTTAAAGTGCCTGGTTGCACGCCCTACGAGACCGGGAAAAAACCCTGACTCAAGTGGGAATCAAACCCACGACCCCGCGTCCTATTTGGTCTCGTCTATTGGTCTTATTATTCAATACTTCACTCCTAAGTAGGAATTGAGAGTTTTGCATTGTTAAATTTCCTTGGGGAACCAAAAAATGTTCAGGGTGATGGGGCTCAAAATAGAGTTAATGATATGAGGGCAATTTCTTTTCTATATTCTATTCTAATCCTAATGCTTATAATACCTACCTGGTCGAATAAGAGCTGGATCCAAGGTTTCTATGCGATTTGTTGCCATGACAACCTGTTATGAAATGTGAAGATTTATGACTACAAGTACATCCTTATACTTGCCTAGTTCAGGCTTTTAAAAGTAGCACCACAATTACTACAGTAACCCATGCTCTCATACTGCATAATAGCCCTTTTTCTCAAGGTCTTGAGTGCAATGAATTTTGACACAAGCTTCACTTCAAAGCAAAACCGTCAAACTTTGATAGCCCGCAAATTCAAAACTGAATGATTGTTGATAAAAAAGATTAAAAAGAATTAAAAATAAAATAGAAATAAGAAAGCCCATCAGAGCCGTTAAAAGCAAAACTGCTATTTACATTTACATAAATTATACATATACACAATATACAGTGTTTTGCAATAACTCTGGACCCCTTTAAAGTATACTCTACTGGCATACTGTAAAGTATATCTCCCTTGGAATATATTTTAAGTTCCTTAGCACCAGTGGTTCTCAAACAAAAATATCAGTGAGGTACTCCAAAATTCTTCAGTACTTATATTCATATTCTTTAGAAGGTCAAGAGTTTTTCAAAATGATGAAAATGTACCATACATGTACATGGATAAAAGCAAATCTATTAGCTCAACATTGTTTTATATAAATTCCAATTATCCAACTAATGTATGGTTGCTATAGTAACCAACATCAAGTAAATAATGCACACCTTGACGTCACCCTTGGAGTCAAAACCGTCCAACTGGTTAAGCAGTTCCAACATTGTTCGCTGAATTTCTCTTTCTCCTCCAGAGTTAGACTCATATCTACAGTAATTGTTAATGAAGGTTATTATCAATCAAGTAATGAAATGTACAAATGTTAATAGATACATGTACCTTTTAGTCCCAATAGCATCAATCTCATCAATGAATACTATGGATGGAGCATGTTCTTCTGCAACTCTGAACATCTCCCTCACCAGTTTAGGACCATCACCCTAAACAATAATATAACACTGGCTTGTGAACATTGTTAAGAAAGGTCAAAAACATGGGCCCAAAGGAAGCCCAAATCTACAATATCCTCTAAAGACATCAACCAATCAGTGTGCACAGCAGATTTTAAATGTACAATGCATGAAGTTTGTGAGCAAATACTACTGGTAGAAAGATAGGCTGCTGAAGCATGAGACATATAAAATTATGTGAACACATGAAAGCTGTTGGCACATGTGACATGCATTCTGTGTAACCTAATTGTATTCCAATGTATTTTGTTTTGACAAGGATATGGGGACATGCTTTTGTACAAAATAGAAAAACAAAAGGGTTTTGTAGTATGCACCATGCAAGCCAGCTTATGAATATTGATTGAAAACATTCAGCATTGAAATAAACAAATCTTTGCTGTCAAAATTCAATTCAGAGATACCAAACTTAGTCCTCATTTTCTTAAGTTCTAAATTTTACATCTTTCCACACAAAGTCAAGTTGATCCAAGGTTTGTACTAGTTTCGTCTTTATTCAAAGACTTTAACAACTTTACATACGTGACAATAGTTGTGTGTGAAAAAAGACCTTTCTCCAAAATAGCCACTGTTCATTGGCATAATATTTTTTCAACCTAAGACATAAGGATCCCTAAAATACTAAAAAGCATGTTTCACTTAGTAAGTATGCAAAAATTTAGAAAGTTCCAATGAAAATCCACAGAGATATGAATTTCTCAAATTGTGAAGTTTTACAGAAAATGTATGGCTGGTGTATATGCTGTATCCCCAGACATACATTTGTCTGAAAAATTAGCAAATTTCAATAATTCATATCTCTGTGGATTTTCCTTGGAACTTTCTAAATTTTTGGACAATTGCTAAGTGAGACATACTCTTTAATATTTCAAGGATTATTACGTCTTAGGTTGAAACAAAAAATCTGCATCTTTTTTGGGAAAGGTCTATTCAATATTTGATTATGTGCATGCCCTACTTCTTAACTAAGAGTCCCAAAAACCTAAGTTTAAGGACACTAGACATATATTCTGTTGTTTGCCTTTTGCACCAAGTACTTTCCTGTTTGCACCTGTGCCACAAATTTAAGCTCAAAGATATGACATGGCAAAACCTATTGCTTGAGATTTCTGGGATCAAGACATGGATGGCTTGACGGCTGTTGGTTTTGCATCAATTTTTTTTCACAGGTTTAATAACTAGACTTAATGCTCAATGTCTGTCTTTATTGCACTTAATATACTTGGTAACAGCCCACAGAAAGCCATGAAATACATGTACAATTGTAGAGATGAATGAACTAGGGAGGTGTGAATGAAGAAAGCAAATGCTTTGATTTACACAGCTCAACATTTTTAATGTTTTACACAAAATCAAGGCTGACATTGTGGTATAATTCTGAATTGGTCAATTTACAAATTAGTTATTGTCTATACTCTAGTTGGGTATTTTTAGCTTTCACCTTATAGTTGAATGGTATATGTTTTGGTGGTCATTATGCTAAGTGACTATATAAGCCAATCATTGTTTTCAAAAGAAATCTTACAATAACTTGAAATTGTATAACAATAGAATAAACTAAGCTACAACTTCATTCAGTATGAAGAGTTCTTACCAGATATTTTTGTATGAGCTCAGATCCAACAACTCTTAAGAATGTAGCAGATGTCTGATTAGCAACTGCTTTAGCTAGTAATGTCTTGCCAGTCCCTGGGGGTCCATAAAGAATAACACCTTTGGGTGGTTTGATACCCATTTCCTCGTATAACTCAGGGTGTGTCAAAGGTAACTCCACTGATTCCTGTGGGGAAAGGAATTCTATGGTCAAAAATATGCATCAAAAGTTGCATTGCAAAAACTATTATCCAATCTAATTGGATGGACCATCCAATAAGGAATGTGCTGAATATTCAAGCTGGTACATCCTTTCAAAAATGCTGCTGAACCACTGGTTTAATTATGCTATAATAAATAGTAAACACAATACATGTAGTCTACATATGTAGTTACAAAGGAAATAAAAATATGTTACAGTATGTGTATAAAACTCATAATAAAATGTTTGTTTTGTTACAAATGACTTGTCCATAGCCTCCTCTTGATTACTTTGTATGTGAAAAGTCAAGTACAATATATCTTGGAAGTAGGCAATTGTTCAACATGTATAGAGTCTCAGTTTTGTTGTTGTTGTTGAGACTAAATTCACAGTAGAAATTTCAAAGATTATAGGTTCTAAAAGTCTTAGAACTGGACAACATAATAGTTTCACACTTCCATAGTGATTTCAATGCTAATTAATAACAAATACAAAATAATGAAGTGACACTCATTGACACAAGACCAATAATCAGTTACTTCATTTTGTTTGACAACACACCATCTCAACAATCTTTAGTAGATTTAGTGAGAATGACTTCCTCATGCATTTCTGGGTTTCAATCACTTCCTCAAGACATTCAAAAGATAAAGGGGCAATGGTGGCATTCTTCAAGCAAAGACAAAAACCAATGAAAGATCTTTTGTTGAAGTTTATCCACTATGGCTGCTGCAATACAGGGGCAGATTTAGGGCAGGGGTGTAGGGGGTGCGCACCCCCCTTCTGAGTCGACTTTGAGTCCATTTTTTCTCAACATTTTTCCTAAATATCATCTCGGCAGTTCCTCCTGAAGACGGTGCACCCCCTCCTGAAGATAATCCTGGATCCGCCCCTGTAATAGGCTTGTAACTCAGCAATACTGCCTTATGTTCTTCCACAAGCAATGTGAAATGTGATGGCAATGTATAAATAATCAAACATGTTTATCTTGCAAGTTTAATTGGAATTTGAATATTTACAATGTACAGGAACATACCTTAATTTCTTGAATTTGTGTGTCAAGTCCACCAATGTCTGCATAGGATTCTTGTGGTGCTTTTTCAAGTTTCATAACAGTAACCATTGGGTCTGCATCATCTGACAATACTCCAACAACAGCATGTACCTACATGATTATACAGTACAATATTGTAAAGCCCTATTGTTAGGGCAATCATTTGCCTGCACTTAATTTCCAACAAACTGATTTGTACTTAAAGTCCCTATGACACATATTTTTTTCTTCTCAAACTCAGTTCTTTTCTGGGAATATAGTTGAGGTATTTTTGTCTTACTTTTGAACACTCCATATTTTTCAAGATATAAAGGTTTCAAATTTCAAAATGCAAATTTGATGACGTCAGGGGAGTCATCATTTATTATACAAAACCAAGATGACTTGAAATACTCTAATTTTTTCATTTGGAATTTATTTCCGTTGGTAAAGCCTGTGTTTGAGTAAAAAATCTGGTTGTGGAATTGAAGACCTCCCCTGACGTCATCACATTTGCATTTTGAAATTTGAAACTTTTATATCTCCGAAAATATTGAGTATTCCAAAATGGGATAAAAAGATCTTAACTATATTTCCAGAAAAGAAATGAGTTTGAAAATAAAAAAATATGTGTCATAGGGACTTTAAATGTATATGCTACCTGATATGGATGTAAACAACTGATTATATCCCCCTTTGACCAACGGTGATGGAGAACTTGAAAGGGATACATTGTAGCTTGTCTCAAAATTTGTTTTGTAGACAGGGTGGTCATTGGGGAAGGTGATGGTGGTGGTGTGGGGGAGGGGTATATTCAGTGATATATGGTATGTGATCTGTTAATTTCTGTGCTTGGCAAATCCTGCTGTAAAACTATTATTAATATCCTAAATCTGTCTTTGTTATGTCAGCACTATGGGAGTACTAACTAGTGGGAGGCAGCAGTACTGATGGTGTGTTCTCCAGTTCTGCAAACTGCCTGCATTTTCACCAGTTCAGTATAATTTGAAACAAATATCAATTGAGCTATTTAATAATATAATTTCTGCCCATGTTTGCACTCCCAGTCCAAATTTCTACTAAAAAATGTGTTGCATCATGCAGCTCAGCTGCTATTTGTCATCATGTGATACAAAAATGTATAATTAACACTAAGTCCCTGCTAACTTTTTGTTCATTATTTTTATCATTATTGTAAAAGGCATAGACGTCAGTCAGTTAGTTATAATGCGTTTTTAAGCGACTACCATTATTATTATCAAACCCAGTTACCACACTATCTTGAACACAAAGTTAACCCAATTTACTTTGAGCCATTTTTTTCAGTGAATTACTATAATTGGTTTTCTCAACCTGCTGCTATTTTAAACTAGTTAGTGGTGTTCCACTATTATATTTTGTACTTAAAAATTTCTAAAGTCACACTGTACATGTATGTTGCCCTATTACCTTGTGGTTTAGTAAGACAGTACAACCAGGTTCTAGCTGATCCTTATCGACAAATGATAAGATACTGACATAATGCTCTGATCCCACAGATGTTGATACAATAGCATGATTATCATCAATGATTTCTTCCAGGTTCCCAACAGACATTGGTGTTCCTCTTAAGTCATCAACTTTGGACCTTTCCTCCTGATTAACCACAAAAATAAAGAAATTGCAGTTAATTGACAACAATAATACATTCTAGTTAAGCTGAATACCTTAACAGTACCAATCGGAAATAAGCACCCCCCCAAAAAAAAAGCACCCTAGCAGTTGTACCAATTAGAAATAAGCAAACCAAAAATGCACCCTAACAGTACCAATCAGAAATAAGCAAACCAAAAAAAAGCACAAGTCACATTACACATGCATTTGGAATATAAGCATTTAGAACTTTATTTTTGTTCAACATAAATGTGTGTCAAATGTGTTGGTCCCCAATCATTAATTCAGTGCTAGCTGGCTATTGCCAAACTAGAGTAAAATTGTCTATAAAAAATTTGGATAAATTTGTTATGTACATTATTTTTAATTAAGAGCTGATTTTTTTTGTCATCGAGTAATCAAGGCTAAAAATGCAAAATACAAGCTCCTCATACAAGTTTTAATTCAAATTTTTACAACATTTGATGTTGTACATTTCGCTGCGCTCGTGGTTCCACTTTAGTTTTGAACATTTTTTGACGTCATCCATGATTAATAAGAGTACTGACAATGGAAAACTATCTTCAATTTGTTAATTTCATTTTGGATTAATACTCAAATTCTATTCTTATCAGTTAGGAATTGTTCTACCAAGATACAATCCCTGTTTAAAACAGTTTTTTGGCTTGTACAAAGTCAGGTTGTCCTGCATTTTTATCACAGCAAATTTAGCAACTTTAAAGCTTAATGTAATTTTTAGAATTATATGGCAATTGATAGAGTACAAAAAGGCCTAAAACACGCTTTCAATTCACATTTTCACTTAAGATTAACACTTTTATCAAAGTTTTATAAATCAAAACCACCTACAAACAACTTAAACTTTCTGAAAGTAATAACTTTAGCTTTATACAACAGTTATCCTTCAGTTGAATAGTTTTTGTTACCTAATGCTTGAATGGGGAAAAAATCGCCTCTATGGTGGCAGGTCATTCCATGGTATTTTGAGCCTGAGTATGTAAGTTTGAAATTGACTTGAGTGAAGCCCATTTGTTTAAAAACTTACTGGGTGATGACTAAAGTTTATCTAACTTACAGTGTATGTTTGTTTTTTTGTGATCTGACATCAATTATGCATAAATTATCATCATAAATGCAAATTTGGCAAATGATTGTCACAGAGGCTGTCTACATTTAATTTTATAAGCTTTCAAAAATTTACAAATTAGAATCAGCTTGCAACTCATGTAGACATAATCAATTATTGGTCATCTCCCTAAAGACAATAAACAATTTAGGATGTGTAATGTATGGAGCTGATTACTTGGGTTGAGTGTATGACGTCACTGACACCTAGCTAAAGTTTCATAAACTAAGCTGCCTAATACTTCCATGGGAATTTTCAGAAATGAAATTGATGTTAGTACCCCTTTAGTGAAACATCTGCATTTAGTATTGAGGAGCAGCAGTTTCAGATGATAGAAACATTGTTTGATGATCATGATCAATATTTGGACTAAATTTGGCTCAGTTGACAAAGTATTGCAGAGGTAAAACGAACTGTACCTGCATATGCTTTATTGATAGATTATAAAATTTCCTTTCCAGATCATTTTCAAAGACAAATAAAATGACAATTAGGCTTTCTTAGACAACCAGATACTATTTAAAAAGTTTTGTATTCCAGTTTCCATCCAAAGAGGAATTGTTGTAAGTACTCAGATAGATTAACAATATGGACAGAAATTCCATTTGAACCAATGCATGTGTAACATATTGATTGAGAATCCTTTATTGAATCAGATTTACCCTTTTATATACATGGTAATCATTTGATCATTAACCCTGAATCACTACATTGCTTTCCTTTTTTTGTTTTTATTTATGATACAATGTTCTGTTGTGCATGATTTACACTGTAAGTAGCACTATGATTTTTACTACACTGGTGTTGCTGTAAAATGGACATAGAGTAGATTTCACATGACTGTGAAAACGACACCACACGGTTACGGCACGGTTACGGCAGGAATTTCAAATGTTTTTATAGACAACACGGCACTGACACGGTTATGGCACGGCGCGGTCCATTCCACACTCATACAAAATCTGCTCTAAATACATAGTATAAGTACCTCATGCTTTTCCTCTTGTGGCTTCAATCTTTCCTGGTTTTGGATAAACTCTTCTTCCATAAGAAGGTAATCTTTGATTCTCTCTAGTTTGAGCATCTTTAGTCTGCAATTTCTGTGAGGGGTAACTGTAAAAATTCCATAAGAGTACACATCTTATAATGTATAACACATATTAATAATTAATTACAATAAAGGACAGTGGTCCCAATACCCTGGGTACAACTATAGAATACCACACAAATGATATTCATCCTATTGTTTCTGTGTTAATTGTCTTCAAAAAGACCTATTACATGGATATCATTTGTTGAGTATTCCATGCTTATACCATACCCTGGGCTCCATGGGTTATTTTCTAGTCAGTATCAGGTCGCACAAGCAAGCACCAAAGACACCCATGGACAAGAATAGAGGAAAACCCTACTAGTAGGTGCAAGAGAAATAAATAGCAGATCCACACAGTGGCTACTCTTCTGCTGTCACTCACACTCACTACCTCTACATTAAATATTTTGCATAGTTACTCAACTCACATGTTGATTTTTGCTGAGGGAGGAAAAGCCGGAGAACCCTCATGACATGGTAGAGAACACCACATCAAACAAAGTCAATTCATATATGATCTGATGCCGGAGCCGGGACTTGAACCTGGACCACAGCGGTGAAAGGCTAGTGCTCTCAAACCATGCCACCCAAATGCTTTGAAGAGTTGAAACAATCAGAATGTAAAAGATTCACATCTAAAACTCACTAGCCTGTATCACAACTGTAAAAGAACTCTTGTTTACTTCAGTGTTTTAGTTTCATAATTTTTCATAATTTTTTACCAATACTTTTAAGCTTAATAAGCTTAAGCTTAATAAGCTTAATTTCTCCAGTGAAAATGTTTAGTCCACTGAATACCAACTCTGTTGAATCCTCATAGCCTGTCTGGAGCATCATCATATTAATAAGTTACATACTATCCTTGTGTGATTTACAACTACATTATATCTTTTTGTTGCCTCACCCTTTGGAAGTTTATTTGCTGCATCTGGTCCTTTAGATCTCTTTTGCCTTTTACCAACTCTTGTAGGAACAGGCGGTTCGTACTTTTTCTTTTTGTCCTGATCAAGACGAGCACCAAACAAAGGATAATCAGTACTTCAGATTCACATGGAATTATACTTTATCCAAAGAAATAGCAGTTTGCTAATCGATTTCTAACCTTATCCCCTTTTTTATCGCCTGATCCACCACCGGGTCCTGATTGATTTTGTCCCTGTAAAAATAATTGTCCAAAACAATTCATCCATCTACCATAGAGAAAAGCTATACATAACAAAAAAAATATTCTAGTGATTCAATCAGAAAGCTGAGGAATTGTTTATAGGATTCAAAACAATGTATTTGAAAGCTGTTTTTAGAGAGAATAAATCGTTTTCGACATGATTTTCTTACCATTTTCACAATTTAGTCTTTTCTTCGACCGGCTTTGACATATGACATGCGCAGAACAATGCTGACTCACTCGATCGTGTCCAGTCTCTTCCAAGCACAGGTAGCCCAAGCTGTACAAACAATTCAAATCGGTATAGCCCTCAAATGAGCACGAAACGGCTTGAAACTTCACAGAAATACACAGAAAAACAAGCACAACAGTATCATGAGTTCAAATTGTTTCTTTATTCAAAATTTATTTTTCAGCAAATCGATCGTCAAGTCCCATACATTTCATATACAGATGTACAGCTTGGGCTACCTGTGTTCCAAGAATACATAAAACTGGAGCCCCAAGCTAAGGTTTGCGCGATCAATCCCGGGGCGTCCTTTTCCCCTCTTTCCTTTCCCCTCCGCTCCAGTAAATTTCCCTAAAAACGTCTTCATAGGAGGCTAGGCAAGCCCGAAATGAATGCTGATTTTGTGCTGCTAATGATTAGTAATATATTCAAATCAATTATCAAAAGAATTGAGTGCGGTATACTAACAAGGACTTGAAAATGCTCACATGTTGCAATTAGTTCAATAGAAACGAGTCTGATTTGAATGCATTACAAACAAAACCAACATTTATTTCGGTCTTGGCTTGACCACGTGGTTGTTGCTCTGAACCGAGTCAACGTTTTTTGAAATATTTGTGTAAAAGTCGCTTCTTACAATCATTGTCACAGTTTTCTGGTATAAATTGAGTATATCAAAAGCTGCACAACCAAACAAAAAAGGGCATTCAAACTTCTACTGTACCCTAGTCTGCGTGCAGCCGAACGAAAAAAAATTGGGTTCAGTACCTCGGGTGCCGAAAAGCCTCCATTTCTTTTCGTTCCACTCAAAGACTTCCTTCTTTTGAATAAGTGCTTTGTTTTTGCTATTGTAGATAAAATCCATGTTTAATCGTCGATTGTTAGCCATTGTTCCGCGGATCACATTTTTAAGGATTGGGTGAGAGCCCCATTGTTCAGCTAACTGGTAACAATGGGATCGGGATGTACAAAATCGGAGGGTCGGGGAGGTAATTTAACCACCTCTTTCACAGTTTAGAGTAATTTCGTAGACATTTTTGGTGGCGGATCCAGGGGGGGGGGGGGGGGGTGTCATTGAGTGCAAATGAATCCCCCATCGGCCGGTACCTTAGGTTTTTTGTCTGGTCCGCTTTTTATTTTAGTTTGATGTATGTGCTCGGGCAGGTTTCAAGCTCCCAGCCTCCAGCCCGTGCTTCCCTGACTACCGTCTGTGGATTCCCCCACCCTCCGCCCTGTTCTTAGCTAGCTGCTCTTTTATAGGCCATGATTGGCGCCCCACGTATAGACTAGGCGCAAAACTGAAAAAGTTGATCGCAAAAAGTGCAGAAGCCATTTGGGGTAGAGGCTGGTAACATAACTATTCTAAACTAATTTTTCACGCTGAATCCGAATATGACAGTTACCAACGCGTATTCTGCAATCTTGTACGTGTAAATGACGTCGTATTTTGTGAATTGCTACAGTCATTTCATACCAGGGTAGTAACGAGGTATATGGGATCATGGATCAGCGTTATTTTGGGGCTCAGGGATCATATTTTTAGCCGGCTTGGGATCGGGATCACTGGCTTTGGAATCGGGATCACCATTTTTCAGGGATCACTTTTTACGGGATCAATGATCAAAATCGTCCTTATTTTGGGGATCAAGGATCAGATTTTTAGCCCTGGGATAGGGATCACTGAAAAAATTATATACCTCGTTACTACCCTGTCATATACTAACGGCTTTTTCATGTAATTCCAAAAGTTCCCAAACTTAAAAACAATTACCACAGCTGGAAAGAGCATATCAAAGTCAGTAAAACTGTGAAGTTTGAAGGATATAAGTTGAAAAATCAAGGAGATACGAATTTTCAAAAATCGAAATTTTTTTGTATCTCTTGCACCAGTTTTTTTGGCCGGGTTTAAAATATTTGGGCTTCCTGTGGCCTATGAAGCATTCTGGGATATATCATACGGGACTTTGGAGTTGTAGTGTTTGTTTGGAGACGTTTATAGTCTAAGCGGCCTTACATGCTTTCGAGTTTCTCTGTTGTTAGTGAGGGATTCCGCTACTGTTTGTTGCCGAAAATCCAGGTAAAGCGATGTCAATGAATGAATTTGTGTTGTTTCAAATAGTTCTTAATTATTTGGCTTGAAGCTAGCGAGACTGGCAGCGAGCCTTGCGAATGTCATACATTCTCGGACGCTTTGCCTTTTTGGTGTATATTTTTTGGGGGGCCGGATATGGGGAGGGAGACAAGGAATATTTTCCCTCTGTACATAAAGCAATGTTGGTGTCGATTACTAAAACTAGTAGAGTTTTGTTTTCTTTGGGAAAAATGCGAACTAATTCAAATCACTCGTCGAACCTATTCTCGGACGGTTGAAGGTATCTCCGGCCGCTCGGAGGTTGGCCGTTTCGCATAAAAGGCGCGAATTTGTTTTCATTCGACAGCGTTCGAAAGTGATGATAGAGTTTTTCAAAGTTGATCCTTAAAACTACCTTTCAAAACGTGTTATTTTGATCGTTATTACTCGCGCCCAGGCCATAGGCCGGGAGCGGGTTATAAACTGCAAATGTTTTTTTTTCTGTGTTCGTCCTGAGGCACTTCTGATTGATTAAGAACGTTAAAACTAGCCGTTTCTAATAGAAAGTGAAATGCTGCGAGCAGAAAACAGCTGGTGTATCCACGTTAGCAGAACTGTTTCCCTAAAACTCACGAAAGTACACCGCTTTCTCTGATATATGAAATGTTTCTTGTCTATCTCCTGTGCGTTGTGTGACGAACACTGCTAGTTGACCTTCAATGTTGAACTACAGACTACGGCAACACAAGTTTTAGAAATGTACAAGTACATTTTATTCAAATATATTGCTTTTTCAAACAATCACAAACAGTGTTAGCAATGATTATAAAACTAACTGAGTATATAAAACTAAAAGTTTCTTTAGGAAAGGATGTGAATCGCTCCCTGGCAGCTAAAAGAGTGCTTGATAAATATCTGACACATAATTTGCCTTGTAATGCATAGAGAATGCATAAATATATGTGGACTAAACTGAACTACTGAGAGTAGTCTGCGTAAAGAAAGCAAAATTTCGATTCACCACAAATGTGGCTTCCTAAAGAGATTTTACCTCTTTGAAGAGGAGAACATTGGAATGCAACTTTATATCGTCTTCTCGTCTTGCTTCGATCGAGCGCACAACAGCGATGAATAACTCATAAAAGGACATTGTCTTCCCTGAGAAATATCACTAAACAGTTCACGGCCTTGCTGAATACTTCCACGAATACAAAGCAGGATTCAGTGGATTCCCGGGGTATGATAAATCTGAATAACAATGACAACTTAGCTAGAAAACAAAAGACTCCAACTTGATCGTGAAATCACGTGGTCAGTGATCATTCCAAGCATATTTTGATGACGTCACAAATCATCGTTCACTCTACATGCCAAAATTTCCAGATTGCAAGCTGACAAATAGCCTAGGCCACCTCTGTTGTACGTAACACAGGAATCCATCGTCACGAATAGTGTCGCTGCTCGCTTCGCTCACAGCAACAATGCCCTTCATTCATCACCTTTGAGCGACTGCAAATGCAAGCTAGGAACTTTAGGAATGCAAGATGGCTGACTACAAAGAAAATAGCTTTCAGAGACAGGCTTTTCCTGTAGTAGAACAATGTAATTTGGAGCTTTTAACTCGAGATATAACTATATACTTATAAGAGCTTCAGAATGGGCTGTTATTTTGAGCTTGATCTCCAATACTTTGACCAAATATCGAACTCTAAATGGAGTACTTGAAAGGAAGCCCTCACACTCCTCGCCACGATAAAGACTATTTCCTATGAGCTGGAAATCTACGAATTTCTAAATGAACATACATAGAAGCAAGTCAATTATATTCCTCATTCAAGCATTCAAGAGATCTTGAGAGGTTTTTGTACTGAATTTTAATATTGAAATTGTAAAATTCATTAATAATTCATGAGCTCGTGAACCTATGAAAATTAAGTAATCAGATCACATGTGATGCATTGTAACCACCAATAAAGGTCTACAAACTAAAAGTGCGGGGAGGGTTTGAAAAGGCAGCAGGGAAATGCTGGGGTTGATGAATTACAAATGATATCCTTATTAATATTCTTAACTTTGATAAAGATCTCTAACTCGCCTAATTAATATGCTAAACTTAGATAAAGATTCGTCTTTGGAATTCAACAAGGACGTATTTTAATCAATAATCTTGTACATGCAAATAATCAATAGATATTACTTATTAGAGTAGAAAAAGTTTATACTACAGTTGTTAAATACTGAGCTTGCACAGACATTATTAACATTAGTAGCCAAATTCTCTGGCATTGCAATACTGGCTAATAAATCATCAGATAATTCAAAGTCAAAGTTGCGATCAAAATCTGGAATATCATCCCATGGCTGTTCTTGAGTTTTTGATAAATTATCTTCAGTATTATTCTGATTGTACTTCACTTCATTATAATCTAACAAAGAACTGACTGGCCCTAAAACATTGCTTACTTTATCTAACTGCCTTTCACTTGGTTTTTGATATGAAAACAATGCGTTCGATTTATGTCCTGTTCGTTCTCTTGCCAATTTTTCTTCGACAGAGTTCTGGAACAATCGGCTACCACATGTAACACGCAAACAGTGAGCTGTTTTGCGAGGCAAGTTTGCTCTTTGACATAATTTATCTGGCAGTATCTTATTCAAAGTGCATAAACCTACAGCGCTTTTTTCATACTCAAACTTGCCGTTCCTATGCGGCCGAAAATAGAAGCTTTCTAGAGCTTCACCAAATCCTTGCACCTTATTGATATACATGGTATATAAAGCAGCTAAACATCGATTATGCTGACTTCCAATGTCATGGCACTTGTGCTGTAAAAACGAGGCGTATTTTTCAACTCTTTTAAGCCGCCGTGAAAAGTTTTTGACAAACTTTCATCAAAAATGATAAGATTTTCTTTAACATAAATGTTGCAAAGCCTAAGTAACCTGTGTTCGCCAGCCCGAAGGCCAAACATTTTGCCATTATAAAAGTATATAGTGTTCATTAATGACTCAGCTGAATGTCCTCCGAGAAGGCCTTTCTCCCAAAGTATTGCCTCTTCTTCCTCAGTTATTTCTTCACGCGCCTCCTTCTTGCACCTCTGAGCTATTCCACACTTGGTTGCATCCTTCATTTCAGCGTCTAAAAATTTGCGAAACTGGTCGAACCTTGAAATAAGAATAGCATAAGTTAAAACACGAAATAAAAAGTTAACTATAAACTGTACACATCGTGCACAAGCAAAATTTACCTACCTTTTGTCGGCTTTATTGAGAATGTTCAATGCATTTTCTCCTCCTGTATCACTCAAATGACGATTAATCGCACAAACTAACAAATACAGAGTTTTAGGTGGATAACGCTCTCCGGTTGTTTTTGCCACTTCGCCAACAAATTTGCACAGCCAAAAGTTTAAGGTCTTGGGCAACATGTGTTCTAAATTGACGGTCAAGTCTTCAACGTCATCACTTCTTAGACCAGCCACTCCTTCGTGCTCTAGCTTAGCAATTTTATTTGGCCGTTCATTTTGCCATTCTTCAAAAACTTTAATGCCCCATTTCGTATTGTATTGGGTACTTTTTGGAGTTGCCTCCGCCACTAGACTAGCCTCTTGCTCTTTGCTCTTTGGAGAGCGAAAACGGCCAGCCATGTTTATCCTACAACCTCTGAATGGAAATGAACTAATATAATTCAGTGTTCAATATCTTGAAATCCTCAGGGACCTGACTCATTTAGGCTTACTTATGAATAAAAGCTTTTTGTTGTTAATGAACAAAGAATGTTCTATTCAATTCCATTGTACAATCAAAGAATTCATCTTTTGTTAATGGCATTTTAGAGCTCATGAATTATATTGATGAATTTCACAAGTCAGGTAAAATATTCGCGTCCGACCTTTATGGGATTTAAAACGGCTTGCCTACGGCTCGCCGTTTTAAATACCCATAAAGGTCTCCCGCTCATATTTTATCTATTACTTATCACCAGATAATTTATAAGTTTCTATTTGACCTCGCGTTTGGTCACGTAATGTCTTTTATTCATATATAAAACATCCGAAAAATGAACGAAAAAACACACGATTTGTTATTGTGTCAAAAACACCGTTGTAGAAGTCTTTACAGCAGACAATTGAGATACATAGTGAAATATAAAGTTGAATAAACTGGTATATTCATCTCCAATACTTTGACCAAATATCGAACTCTAAATGGAGTACTTGAAAGGAAGCCCTCGCACTCCTCGCCACGATAAAGACTATTTCCTATGAGCTGGAAATCTACGAATTTCTAAATGAACATACATAGAAGCAAGTCAATTATATTCCTCATTCAAGCATTCAAGAGATCTTGAGAGGTTTTTGTACTGAATTTTAATATCGAAATTATCACCAGATAATTTATAAGTTTCTATTTGACCTCGCGTTTGGTCACGTAATGTCTTTTATTCATATATAAAACATCCGAAACATGAACGAAAAAACACACGATTTGTTATTGTGTCAAAAACACCGTTGTAGAAGTCTTTACAGCAGACAATTGAGATACATAGTGAAATAATATATAAATTAGGTATTACCTAATAGCGGAGCTCCCGAAAAAGATATTTGATAATCAGTTCAAAGATATGTGCGACACATCACTGGTTATATGCAGTTGATATAACAGAAAATCAATCGACATTCGTTAATAATTAAAAGTAATTGACCGATGGATAGAAATATGTTCTTCCAATCCGATTCAGATTACTTTTTTCAACGTCATGATGGTTACATAATATATTATATGTTATAATTGAAAAAAACCCTGATATTTAAAAATTATTCGCCGAAGGCGAAGTGATTATCGGGGAATATTTACCGAGCTGCGAGTCTTCGAGCATATTTTGAATAAAACAAATAACGGAGAAAAAAATTTTTTTTCTGTAATTTTAAACGACTGTCCACCATTTTGAAACTGATGCGAAAGCTTGTAATTAAAGCTTGTAAGTAAATATAGCAGCATAAGATTCCAATTTCGACCAATGAGCGCGCCGGATTTGTTATATTCACTTGAATAAAAATACTAATAATCAATAATACTTATTGGCTTATATATAGAGTAAAACACAAACAACTTTGAATTCTTATTGTGTGCATCCTTCTAGTACACAATTTATTATGAAGAGTGCTTATTCAACATCCTAGCTAAGTTACATAATTATTCTTCTTTAAAAAATTTTACAAGAGATAATCATGCATTACATCAAACATCTGGAAAACGTAGTCCCCGACAAATGCACATACATGTTAGCTCCGGGGACTAAAGCATTATGAAAGATAAGCTAAAGATTATAACGAGAAGGAAATTAACATCATGATATACATGTATTTGGAATACTATTAAACTGCAACATAGACATTATATTCCATGCGTTGATGTACGATCCAACTGAAATAAATTAGAACAATGATTGTAAATGATTCTGCAAACAATGAATCAATACATTGTTTGTAAAAACGTCTTTTTGGTGCATGTGGATGTCATATTTATAGCTAGTACTTGCATTGAGAGCCCATGATGTCATAAAAGGACAAATAAAAAATAAAGAATTTGAATTTTTGCTTGATGCTGAATACAGGTGATATAAAACAATTAGTAGACCATTAGTAGAGTTGCCAAACATAAAACAGAATTTGTGATAGACCAAGCATGTTTATACTATAATGCACATTAGGACTAATAAGAAAGAACAGAATAATCTCACCTGCTTAATAAAAATGACTGTCTGTAAAAATACCTGTGTACTGCAAACCTATATAAAGAATTAAAACAAAAAAATAAAAATAAAAATCACTAGCCTGAGAATGTTGAAATTAAAAACAATAATAAAAATAATAATGATGATATCAAAATAAAACCGCATTCTCATAAATGTATACCACCTACTATTCCCCAGTTTCAAGTACTGGGAACTAAAAAAATCAAATAAGAACAACATAACCTGTATTCTGAATTGCTATGTCCTCTATCTAAATTGGATTGGATAAGATAGTCAATAGGTTAATAGTGACATAATTAATATTAAATATGAACACTTGAATTGTATTGAACGCTAGAAAGGAATGAACAAAATATGAAACACATAAATGGCTGAATAAATAAGTGAATGAGTAAATGATTGACTTGGTGTATGAGTGAGTGAGTGTATATCCTTAGCCACAAAGGCCAATGAGATATCATAGCCACAAAGGCTAACCACAGCCATCAAGGCCAATCACATTTTCATAGCCACACAGGCCAATCACACATCCTCACCCACAAAAGGGTAATAGGATGCAAAAGTACCTGATTTCAAACTGCAATAGTGCTAGGGTGGTTTTTGATACCTAAGATTATTTCAGTTTTGTTAGTCTTTCCATTTCAATTGATTGCCACAAATTTAGTGAAATACACACT
>JALIZF010000664.1:0-53099 GCA_029948255.1 Telmatactis stephensoni | reverse complement strand
TGATCATTGTCAACAAAAAAATATTTAAAACCTCTGCTTATTAGAGTTTGAAATGCATCCTTAAGCGGTATGGAGTATTCAAATCCATCTATTTGAACAGCAGAATGCACTAAAGAACTATAACTTTCACTGTAATCAATTTGATAGTCAGTATCATTTACTGTTAAATTTAAAGGCAACTCAGTTATCATCAAGAATGCCTGCCTGCAAGAATTGGAAAGAAACGAGTACAGTTCATTACCTGTGTCCATAATAGTCACTAAATCTCCAGGCGAACACACAGAGTACTTTTTCATAAAAAGCAAGAAGGAAAATGACATTGCAACGCACTGTTGTCCTGCATTTTGACCAAACACTGCAACATTTCCCTGGCTGTAAGGAGCTTGAAGAGTTTGTGTGTATTCAATACAGTGTGGACCAGGATTTTTTTCTATTGTAATGAGATTAAAAGCGCAGTATTTTTTTCTATGATTAAGACTGCTATAAATATTTGTAAATTGGCTTGAGTGTATTGTGCTCAAATATCGTTGAGTTCTAGATGTGCATGGAGTAATTGGTCTCGTGGCTTTGCTTTTTAAGGCGTTTGGAAACTTTTGAGCTTTCGTGTACATTTGCTTAAGTAAACTAAATGCTCTGGATGACTCAGGCTTTGATTTCTTTAGCGTTTTGGCAATCTGATTTGCACGTGGGCAAGATGGCGTCTGAGTTGTTGTTTGCTTTGATTTACGTAGCTTTGGTAACGAACTGTTTTTTTCAATTCCAAGTTTTGATTTGATGTAAATTATATCAGACATGATGCTGAACTTGGTTAATTCAAACAAAATTACGAGCTTATAAAAGAATGTGCGAAGTTATTGTTCGAGATGAATCACAGAATAGTGAATACAAAGCGATGTGAAAACAACCGTGCAAAAATCTATAAAAATACAACCATCCAAAGGACAATAAGTACTAAATTTGAGTCTTGTGATATCTTATAATTATCTACAGATATAATAAAGACCCAATAAAGAGCTCTTACAAAGATAAAAGTAAGATGTAAGCAGATTTATCTTACCTTCTATAAACACCAAGATCACTGCCCCAACTTCCAAAATCGTTCTCAAGAATGTTTTGAAGGTCTTTTCCATGTGACTGCCGAAAATTACACGATGGCAGTAGAAAATAGCAATCGGGAGAAATCGCGACGAAATCGCGATGGTCCGGAACAATTTCGGATGCCGATAGTAAGACGTTGACGTTCCGGCAAAAATTCGTATGTCTTCGTGCGCTTACGATTTTTGACGAGTGTGCGCAGTTACAAAAAGTTCATTTTCTGACCCTCGGAACGATGAAGTTGTAATCCTCAGCTCGGGGCCCTTCGGGCCCGAGCAATAAATAAATAGCTGTGTATTTAAGTGTTCAAGTCTTCTATCACTTGCGCAC
The DNA here is from genome assembly GCA_029948255.1 of Telmatactis stephensoni. Classification (NCBI taxonomy): domain Eukaryota; kingdom Metazoa; phylum Cnidaria; class Anthozoa; order Actiniaria; family Isophelliidae; genus Telmatactis; species Telmatactis stephensoni. The sequence goes on along the minus strand of JALIZF010000664.1, from coordinate 51,674 downwards.
CAACTGGGGGACACCGTACTCTCTTGCACACACTACCTCTACATTAAGTATTTTGCAAATGATCACTTGACTCACATGTTGACTTTTGCCTAGGGAGGAAAAACCGGAGGACCCGGAAAAAAAAAACCCTCGTGACATGGATGGTAGAGAACATCACATCAAACAAACTCAATTCACATATGATATGATCCAGGCGCTTGAGCTGGGACTCGAACCCGGACCACAGCGGTGAAAGGCCAGCGCTCTAACCGCTCGGTTAACCATGCCACCCGTAATGTAGATCTAATACGCGCAGTTACAAATGTTTGTTTGGTAATATGCATGAATTTATAATTGTACTTTTACACTGTATCAGCATGTAAACAATTATTGTCTAATTTGCATATCGAATGCAAGAAATGTTATGTTGACATGGAACATTGGCTTGCGATCTCGTTTTTCAAAATTGTGCTCAACTGCCGAAATATGTTTCCTCCTCTTTCAGTTTTTGTTTTAGTTTTGTTTTTATTTAGAAATCAGATTCAGCTAAATGAGCCATTTAATAAATAATTTTTTCAAGTGTCAGGGTACAACTTGAAGGGAGAAAGAAAGAATTAAAGAAACTGAGGAATATCTTTAATTTGCTTTTCGATCGAGCAGCACCAAGATAATAAAAAATTCCGCGCACAAAGGGATTGATACTTACTTGGGTTTCAAACGCACTAAAAACAGGGTCGATGCACACAAAAAATGTTCTGTTATTCCTTAAATTCACATAGTAAGCATCGCTTGCTAGTTGACCAACGTGGTTGACATTAATTTGTAAATATAACTGCGCATGTTAGGTTAATTATTCTTAGAATTCCTACCTGCAGTGGTTATGGCTGTTGTAGTCATGGTTGTATCAACAGATATAACTATAGTCTTTGCTGTGCTATCATCTTTTAGACTTTCTCCATATTGATTGGTTGCAGTAATAATAAAACTGTATTTCTTTCCTGGATCAAGGTCTTCTACTGTGTATGTGTACTTTAGCTGGTGACCAATTAGGACGTCAGCAACCCTTGACCAACTGACATCCATTCCAATGACTTTCTTGTAGATTGTGTATTTTTTTATTTCACCTCCATTCTCATCAGGTTTTGACCAGTGCAACGTTACTGATGTCTGATAGACGTCAATGCTCTCGATGTCAGGTAAAGATGGTGGACCTGACAAACAGAAAAATGGCCAGTGTGACGTTCTATATTTATCTTTTAGAGATTTACATTTGTATATGACAAATGTATACTGCATATGTCACCTTGTTTTTTAGTAATGAAATCTGTGATGGATGCACTTCCATATCCAACAAAATTCATGGCATATAACTTGACTTCGTACTTTGTATACTTTTTCAGGCCACTGATAGATCTCTGAGTGTTTGGTGCAGTGATATTAAAGGTCTTTGAATCAATAATCAATTTATATTTATTGACTGGACTACCACCATTGTAAACTGGTTTTGTCCACCTCACAATTACTGATGATGCTTCAATATCTGTAACAGTGATGTTTGGAGGTCCTGGTGGAACTAAAATAAGAAAAAAAAGGGGCGGGATTCGAACAACAAGCTGCATGTATGAGTCCATACTACTAAGAATTATTTAGATATATTTCCTTTGAGACGTAAACCAACAGCTTTGATAGCAAGACCAATTATATTTTATCTCTATAAAACGTTTTATATTGTATTGTTTTATCTGAATATATTCAGCAAATAATACAAAAAAAAACATTCTTAATCAACACGTGGATAGTGTCAATTTATCTTTACCTGTCTAATTCCCCCATTCAAACACGTCAGACATTTCCCTTTAAATGTTTTACTATTAGTACATATATATAGCTAACATCATTATAACTTTGTAAAAATGAGGATGCAGAAGCACTTCCTAAACATGTCTTATATAAGATATACACCTAATCCAAAAAACATTGTCGCAACAAGTCCACAGTGACGTGTACACTCCAAGACCGCAAAGGATTTTGGCAGTTTTTCTTTTAATTAATCTATTCACTATTGTCTTTCCATGTGTAATTTTTCCTTGGTGAGCATTTTAAGCATTCCAGCAAGCGTTATGATCAATAAGCATTTTGTATTCATGTTTTATGCAACCAAAACATGCTACAATAGCGAAGCGCAACCGTGACGTCACAACTCAGACAAACAAACCAAATTTTTCATTTCCTTGAGCCCGATTTCGGTACTTTGGATTTTAATGCTCATTTTTTAAAACATAAGCAACGTTTTCATAATAAAATGTAAGTTTCTCCATGTTCTGTTCAGTACGATTTCAGATTCATAATGTTTGTCTGAGTCATGCATCTATTAAGCGGGCTATTTTTAGTATGGCTGCGCAACGCTATTACATTACTAGAAACTACCAAAATTCTTTGCAGTCTTGGAGTGTGCACTGTGGACTTAATGTGACAACGCTTTTGAAATAGGTATATGTTGATTAAAGTGGTATGATTTTAGGTTAATATTCAAGAGAAACAGAGACTAAAACAAACTGTGTATTTTACTCCGCCATCTTGGATCATATACAAAACACATGGTTTTTCGCTATGCATCATGGGCATGCATGAATTATGATTAATTAAGTATTTTATCAACAGTATATATAAATATAAGATAGATACATTGTGTTTAAAAATTTCAAATTTACTAAAAACTTACAAAACTGAGTAACATTGATGTAGTGCTGGTCACTACCAACAACATTGGTTGCTATGCATCTATAAAGTCCATAGTCACCACTGTCTTGTCCTGTCTGTACTGTCACCTGACTACTGACAGTCCTACTGCATTGATTACAAGGGATAACGTCACCGTTGGGTTTGTACCAGGTGAAGTCTGAAGAAGGAAATCCACTAGCAACCACACACTTTAGAGTTATTGTGTTTCCTTTCCATGAACGTTTATTATTAGTGGAGGAGGCTGTGTCAATGCTTGGTTTGTCTACAGGGAATAATCAAAGAAATTGTTCAAACCAGAAACAAAACAAAAAAAAACAAACAAAAAGTATTGAGAAGCTGAGAGCCTTGTATAGCCACATTCCCATGCATGAGGGACAAGAATGATCAACATCCCTTGTTGTATGAATTAAGATATGCTTAAAATTACTGCTGTTAATTGTTGCTTATCTAAACTACAAAAGCCTAGCACGAGAAATTAATTGCATTGTCTCAACAGTAAAATAGTTAACACTTATTTACTGGGACCAAGGAAACAGGAACACAGCTCGTGGTTTTCAAACTTTAATTTCTCGTGTTTCTCCCAATATTCCCTGCTAACAGAGGCTCACACAGACGTTAAATCACTCGAAAAGTGAGCCTCTGCCGAGCGAGGCCGTTTTCTTTGTTGTGCCGTCGTCCACAATCGTGGACGAAGAAAACCGGTTTTAAATCCGGTTTAAACCGGAAATTAGATGATGCGCATGAGCAAATTGGAAACTCCGCTTATTTTTTCGAGCCCACGATATCTTGTAACAAATACAAATATGGCGTTATCTTCGAGCAAGGTTCAACATAAAAAGTTGCCTTTTGTGCCTACCAAATTACAAGAAAAAGCGTTAAAATCGTTCCTGTCAAGAAAAGACACTTTTGTTTGTCTGCCAACTGGATATAGAAAGTCCTATATATACCAGCTGGCGCTAATTATGGCCAAAGAAACGGCAAATAAACTCAATCGGGACACAGAACCAGTAATTGTTGTTTCTCCCCTCAATTCCTTGATGTCAGACCAAATAAAGTCCTGTGAGTCACGGGGTCTAACAGGAGTCAAGTTGGAGCATGGAGGAGATTGGGAAAGTCAAGATGTGGTAATTGTAAGCCCGGAAAAACTGGATGAAGTTCCAACCAAACAGTGGTTGTCAGACCTTGGAGTTAGATTTTGGCGCGTAAAATAAAACTGTCAGTCGTCGAGACACGAAACGTCATAATGACGTAAGGGGTTGCTTAGTTACCTAACGCATGCGCAACAAAGAAAACGGCCTCGCTCGGCAGAGGCTCACTTTTCGAGTGATTTAACGTCTGTGTGAGCCTCTGTTAGCAGGGAACTCCCAATATCACGCGTGCTCTATTTCACCGGTAGAGTCATAGAAATCTATCTTTAATTGCTTTTACGATATAGCAAGAGGTATTTTAAGAACGATCAAATTGTCATAATTTGTGATCAAAACTAAAATTCTCAAAACCTGTGCACTGCAAACGTAAGCCAATCACATTTGTTGTACTTTTGACTAATCAGAGCGACTCAAAGATGCATTTTTGACAAAATAGTTTGACAACTTTCGTCAAAACAATTTGGCAAAAATTATGTTGAAAAGAGAGTTTTCTGTTTTTATAATGGAACAATAACTGGAAAATAGACAAAAAGGCCAAATAACTTACAGTTCTTCAAGATTTGGAAATGTTTACTTGCTTTCGACGAATCAAGCAGCATTCTCTATGCATGGTGAATTGAAAGCCGTATTTTCAGTTGGAAAGCTGAAGTTTGAAAGAGGCTTACAGAATAAGGATTTTTCTGGTAAAAGAGAAGTTGTTGATTTGAATTATCTGTTGGCTGTTCACCGCTAGCTTGTGCAAAACATCTCTACATTGGCGCGGATGATTGAACAAGTTGTCTCGTGGCGACAATCGATTTCAGTTGGAAATCTTCGCCTCTTTTTGTAAATAAGAAACAAAACTTTGTTCAATGAAATTAAAATAACTCTTATTGATCGAAACTAATCTGGGAGAAAAAGAAATTTCCTATGTTGTGAATTCTAGTTCCTTAAATTTGATTTGTACTGGCGTCGTTTCCCAATTCGTTCTCATTCTAGTCATTTTCTATGAATATTTACGCTTTTGTATTGCTATTGTCCAAGTACGAAGCTCAGTTTGTTTGTAAATTTAAACCGGATACCTGGAATGATGGAAATTATTTTTTAGTTTATTTCTAAGTTTGGGTTTCCTTCACTTCACTTCACTTTATTATAATGTGCTACGTTATAAATAACATATAATGCACAGCGTGTTAACTCAAATCGACGTGAGTAATAAATTTTACCAAGGTAAAATTTATGGATAGGCTTTTTGGTATAATCATTTGTCTGAAAACCATGTCTTTACCGGTGAAATAGAACACAGATTATAGTGGTCTCTCAGCCAATCAAAATGTGTGTTATAATTGAGCTATATTGTATATAGAGAATATTTCATGGAAAGTGCGCGTGTACGGTTTTTATTCACGAGTTTTAAAGCATCATAAAACGAACGAGCGAGAGAAGAGCGAGTGAGTTTTATGATACAAAACAACGAGTAAATAAAAACGATACAAAGCACTTTCCATGGTGTTTTCTGTTTATCATATACAAATCGAGATTTCTGTAAATAATTTGTCGTTTTGCTGTGAAAATGGATTGCTTTTCCACGGTCAGGATTTTGATTTCAAAAAAGCACAAAAATCTCCAAATAGCAAATTATAAATAACAAACAGACGTCAAACCAAAATAAAACTAACATTTATTGCAGAATGATTTTGTAAATATAGTCTATAAAAAGAAATGAATAAATCTGAATCTAATCTAAATTTGTATCTAAAGTGAATTACAAATATAATTATTTTCAGCGTAACTTTAACTTTTTGCTCACTGACAGGTGTTTGTTTACAAAACGAGCAAAGACAATTCGAAGAATTTGAGTTCATTCAAAGTCAAACTTACGGTCAAATTCACGCGCCCGTTAAGCCTGTTTTTCACTACGACGCAAGCACAAGCGCAAGCACAAGGATAAAAAAAATTTGATCCTTGTGCTTGCGCTTATGCTTGCGCTTATGCTTGCGGACAATCTTATGCTTGCGCTTGTGCTTGCGTCGCTAGTGAAAACCAGGCATTAAACATACCTGGCGTTTCAAGTGTCCCTCAAAACTTGAAATAAATTATCTTGAGCTTGATTGATCAGTGTTTTTCTCCAAGCTTTTGTTGAAAGAGCTCATTTGGACTAAATTTGCATTCAGTGACTCTAAACCTGCCGGCCGTGAATCCTCCTTCGCTTTTTGACGCGCGCAACACAGCTTGGTTTTGAAACACAGAGCTCTTCTGTTGCATGACATCGATGAATTTTGTGATGAACAAGCTTATCTGCTTGAATTCTTATTGAATAAAGATTAATTGAACTGCCAAGACTGAAAATCCTTCGATAAAAAGTGCTGAGAGGAGCCAGTTTGAAGAAAAACTTTCATCAGAAATGAAGTCGCTTCTGATTGGACGTATCGTTTTTCTCACGCGTGAAAAAGCAATACGCGGCTTCTGATTGGACGCGTCGTTTTTTTCTCTCGTAAATAGGACGATACGGGCATTCTGATTGGCTGAGAGCAATGAACAAACGAAAATTTACTAAATGGAATTTTAGTGAGTAAATCTTGATATGTATATAATAAAAAATCGATTTACATTACGGTAGTGATTTCCATTTTGTTTGCTAATTAATTATTAATGAGTTTGATAATTACACACATGGATACCGACATTTTATTGGACAGTTTATGACTGTATGGTATGTGTATTCATAAATAGCATCGTTACTAGCTGTACATGCCATGTGTATGCCCCTGCAACTGATCTCTTGACTGACAAGATGGCGTACACATTTCATTAACTTACATTGTACAGTAACTTGTATATTGGCTGTAGCTTTTCTTGCTAAAACACCATTACTAGCTGTACATGTGTATGTTCCTGTATCTGTTCTTGTGACTTTTGGGATGGTGTACACATTTCCTGTATGTAGTATTGCTGTTCCTGGTGATTTGGTCCAAGTGATGGTTGGTACTGGATAACCATCTGCTGTACATGTCAGGCTGAGAGAGTCAGTCTCGTTGACTATCTGATTATTGGAATAACTAACGATGGATGGTGGATCTGCAAAAAGAAAGATGATTCTAATTCAAATCTAATTAGTGTTGGTTTGCATTAGGGAGTCATGAATGATACCGAAATATGTTTCGTCCATGCACATTGAATTTCGTTTTCTTCCCCAGCTTTCGGACTTACGGACGAATGGAATTACATTTACAAACGTGCATGTTATATTGAATTAACTGTTAAACAAAGACTCCCGCGTGCATGGTGCGCAACCGCGCGCGAGCAAGAAAACATACAACAAAAACTATGAATACAAAAATATGACCAAATAAACGATAACAGACGTACAACAGTTATTGTAAAGAAATTGAGTATATCGTCAGCGCAAAGCTGAATTTTCGCATTTGGCCAATCGTACATTTGTTTTTTGCACCAAATATACTCCGCATTACTTAGCAGACCGGTTAAAACACTAAAGCAGATCTTATCAAGTACCTAATACCTACATTTCACTGTTACATAGGCAGCTAAAGGTGCTCTGTGTAGCTGTCCATCAATAACATTCGTTGCTGTACAGATGTACTTGTCAGCATCAGACTTTACTGCATTAGGGATTGTTAGTGTACCACCAGATACTGTACGTCCAGGTTTTAGAGGTACATTATTATCTCTTGACCAGGAAATGGTAGCAGGTGGATTACCTGATGCCTGACATTTTAGTATGATGTCATCACCTTGTGTGACTGTTGTGTTGTCAGGTGACTTGGTGATTTCTGGTGGATCTAAACGTGAAAAAGAATTTATCTTAAGGGCGTACTACATATGATGTTGCTGTGCAAAGGTTGCTATACAAAATAGGTTCTCATTTTGGCGATAGGCGCACGCGCGCGCGTTTTTGGACGGAATCATTTGACAGTTTCGATAGAGCGACGCAGACCTGTTTGCTGTTCTTGCGCACGTGCGAGAGATTTTGCTTCCGGTTTCTTTAAAAACTATAATCTTTGGTGGGTTTTATCAAAACGAAATGCATCTTTAATAAATACATTTTTACTGCCTTCTCTACAAAGCTAAGCATGGAATCGAAGTGGCATGAAATTATGAAATACGGCCTGGAGGTTAGTTGCACTATTCGCTCATTTGCGACATTCAAAAAAATCTTTGGGTTTATTTACGAGTTTATTTGGAGATCATTCTTAAAACGTATGCTTAGTTTTATGCACTTTGACCTCCACATTGATTTAACTTATTTCAAATTATCCAATATTATAGCTTCTTTCTGTAGTTGTGACGTCATGGAATGACGTCGCGTTAAGAGGTCATTAAATTTCGAAGTTCTTATAAAATGTAAAAGCGATTTGACAATTTAGAGTCTTTTTAGAGACTTTAACAATTTTCCCCAGCAACGGGCAATTTTTATATGTCAGGGTCTGTAATGAAAGGTTAAAGTAAACGTTTAGAATGTTGATGCAATTATTATGACTGAGACGTTATTAGTGTAATACTATCATTTATATCAGCTAAAATTTGTTTCCTCTGCTTGATTGTTTGTTAGGATTATTTCAGTTTTACATCAGCACAAAGCACAAAAGTTCAAACCCTATATTTTATATTTAAAGATGGATTACAAACATGATTTTCCCTTCATAATCTAGTACCATTTGTCACTTACATTGTACAGTGACTTGAGTGGTTGTATTTGCTGGTTGTTCATTAGGGTTGTTAGATGCTTGACATTCATAAATACCACTGTGGTTTCTTTTAATGTCTACAATGTTTAGTGTAGCACTTCCCTGTCCTTGACTTAAGATGTTACCATTGCGTAACCATTTGACTTGAGGAGTTGGTGGACCCTTAGCAGAACACTGAATACTCAGGTTATCACCTTCTTTAATGGTTTTACTTGATGACGGAGCAGTGGTGAACACAGGATGAACTATCAAAGATATTTTGACATGGTATTTTCGGATCATCAGTTTCTTGTAGCACTTTTTTTCATGAAGAGCAGAACGATTGACACCTACAATCACTGCTAGTATTTGTTAGCACGATGTAGAAGTTAGATTGATTTTAAACATTATGCAATTTCGTTCTATTGATTCCTCATCCCTATTCACTGTTGTCGGTAGCCCACCAAGTCTATTGGACTCATTTCTGATTAGTGAGAGGTTCCGGAGTTTTCACCACAACATTGTAAAGGGGCTACGGGACGAACAAATCTCATTAAAATCCACTGCAGCTGTGCGGGCATTAAAAACTGAACAAACAAAACAAAACAACAATCGTGCTAACAATTCTGGAATTGAAATGGTTAAATGGTTGCAGTTTAGTCAGGTGTTGTTTGTTGTTGTTGTTGTTGTTGTTGCTATTGTTATTGCTGTTGTTGTTGATGATGATTTCAGCACTACGCACGCCCCCTCCCCTCCCAGCAGAGGAAAATGACTAATTGTTTTTTGCTTAAAGCTCGGTCATTTTATCTAAACGTCCAAATTTTAAATGGAATATTCTTTGAATGAACTGTGATTGACCACTGTTTGAGGCCTTTAAGGTGGCTCCACCCGGTTGTTTTGTAGGCGTACCTTTCAATTTTGGCGCCGTACACTAACAGGTCAAGTTTAATTTCATTTTCATTTTCACAAATATACTACACATAGATTATATTTCAATACGATATATGTTTTATGAAGATCGGAGTGAAAATCGCGTAGTTATTGTAGAATGATAGTTTTAGCTCTGATCGCAATTTTGGACCTCTGAAAACATTTTGTTGTTTTTTATAACTAACAATGTCAGAACATCTTGTTAATTTTGCCGTAATCGTTAAATTTAAATAGGCTCAATTTTACAAAACTGCAATATTTCAAAAAAACGCTTGTTTTTGTTCTTTAAATTTTGGAGGGCTACAAGTGATATCTAAGGGAGACAATCCCAGGCGCTCGCGTCGATCGAAATCTTCTAATCCTTCCCAATCTTGACGCAAAAAGGTAAATATTGAAGCAATTTCTTTGCCTTCGAGCTTTTAGTTGGGACTATCTCTTTGACACTTATTGCATTCTTTTGCATCACGCGTAGATCAATCTTGCTTGGCTCCCTTTCTGAAAACTTTCCAAAATATAGTAATTTCGTAGGTGAAACATTTCTGATGTAAAAGCAAAGCCAATCAAAGTCACTGAGAAGCTGTCAATACTCGATGACATCACGAGGTATTTCGCAGGGCTGCTCTAAGGCTTGCCGCATACTGCTATGCATATTTCGGAAAGTTTTTGGAAAGGCAGCCACGCGAGGTCAATCAATGCATCTGCACAACAATGCAAGAAGTGTCAAACCAGACACAATTGAAAGCTTAAATTGCGAAGAAACAGCTTGAATATTACCTTTTTGCTTGCAGATTAGGAACTGTTAGAAGATTTCAATCGACATGAGCAGCCGGGACTGTGTACTTTAGTTACCACTAGTGAACCTTCAAAATCAAATAAATAAAACAGGTGGTTTTTGAAATCTTGCGGGTTTTTTTGTAAAACAAGGCATTTTTATAACGATTTTCACTTTGTCTAACATTTTGACATTGTCTCTCTGCATCTGATTGGTCGGATTCTCCAATTTGTTTGTAAGCTCACCCAATATGGACAACAATGATTTTTAGTAAAGCACTCCACAAACATGATTCCATGACCCTGTTTATGACGCTCAACACTGAGAAAGCCAATACGCTGTTTAAGAGAAATCATCATATATGGAATACTAATAAACCATTATCAGATTCCGTCTGGTCGATGTAAAACTGGTTTCACTGATGAAGGTCTACAGTAACATACCTGTTACAGTCAGCTGCATTGAACTAGGTGGTACAGATCCTGATACCAATTTCAGTTCACATTCATATTTACCAGTATCAGCCAGGCTAACATTAGTAATGACCAGTGTAGCAGTGCCTGTTTTACTGAGACGAGGTTTTAATCTTGCAGGACAAGTTGGCGAGATTTGCCATATCCAATTTCCACTTTGAAAACGTTCTTTAGCTATTTCATACTTTGTACCACTTTGATCATAATAATTCCACACTGGTGAATTCAATGCAAACTCTGTATTTCTGTCATCCACAGTGTAGTCCCATATATACAATACTCACGTCGTCACCAACTTTGACAATTTTATCACTTGGTGTTGCGGTAAACTGAGCAGCTCCTGCAAGTAAAAGAAAATTATAACCACTTTCGATTTATGTCACAAGAACAATAGATTGCTTCTATAGAAGCTTAACAAATGTACATTTAACAATTATTCCACGAAATCGAGTCGTACATGAGCTCATAGCCGATGAGGCGCGCAGCGCCGAGTCGGCTATTAGCCATGGACGACGAGATTGAGTGGAATAATTGTTTTATTATATCCACATCCACTGGATTCTGAGAAAAATATAATTTTAATTATTTTCAAGTTTAAAAATATTAATGGAAATTTTTTTTACAAGATTTCTTTCAGTTTTCGAGAACGTGACAAATCGCACGAAACAGTATAAAATAGTCAGTTCAAGTAGCTATTTAACTCAGTTTTGGACATCTCGGTGATATATTTGTCAAAATTATTTGAGCTCTGGAACCAGTCTACAATAAAAATGGTCGCAAAAGATCACAAAAAGTGTTTATAATTAGCCAGCATGAGGACTGCATGTAAACAAACCGGCAAATAGCGACAGAGACCGTAGATTTGGGTAAAAATCTGTATTAATAATCATTGAAAAATAAAAAAATGTACTTCTTACCATCAAATACTTTCATTCCAAACTTTTTTTTGTATTTTTTGGAGTTTTGTTTTCTAGTAAAGATTTTATTTCGCCCCGAGTTAGTTCGGCAAAACGATCCGCCATTTTGATTTTCTCTACTCACGGGATATGAGCTGATAGCCTAGTAGTAGAGGAACCAATCAGAGCGCGCGATTGCTCATATCCAGTGGATGTGGATATAATAATATATATTATTGACTTGATATCGTGATGTTAAAAATAGATCGGGTCGGATAGGTTGGTTTGGTTTGGTTTGGTTTGGTTTGGTTTGGTTTGGTTTGGTTTGGTTTGGTTTGGTTTGGTTTGGTTTGGTTTGGTTTGGTTTGGTTTGGTTTGGTTTGGTTTGGTTTGGTTTGCAATGCTTAACCCTTTTCCACCGGACAAGCATCACATATCTGTGACGATAAATGTAGGCACTAAATTCTTAGAGAATTCAACCTCTCTCACTTTAAGAGGTACAGCTAGAGAGATCACATGATTTTCCCAAGTAAGTTTTTCTAACTTTGACAGCAAAACAGACTATTGAGTCCCAATTTATGTAAGATTTCTTTCTTTCAGCACGAAAACAAAAATGTAACTTCCCGTGTTTACATACATACATACGTACATACATAGTTTATTTATACACGGTAAAATCCATCAGTAGTAAGAAAATATATACATCAAGGTATATTAAAATATATTAATAAAAAATATATGCAAAATACTGTTTTACATGATTGCCATGTAGGAATCCAATGCCATTATTCGTGCACAAATATTCTATCAAGTTCTTTCTTAAAGTGCTGTAAGGATTTGGAGTTCCTTGCTGTTTGTGGTAGATTATTCCACAATAGAGCCCCGCTATAACTAAAACTGCGTTTAAGATAGTCTGTACGCGGCTTAGGTAAAGCTAGTTTCCCATTTAAGTCTCTTAGATGATAACATGTGCTATATTTATTGAAAACTTTTTGCAGATACTGTGGGGCTAAATTATTTAGAGACTTAAACATTAAGACTGCTTTCTGTTTCTTGCGTCTCACTGAAAGTTTATCCCAGCGCAAAGTGTCAAGAAGCGTATATGAGCGCGTTTCATAATTTGCTTTCATTACTATTCTAGCTGTGCGGTTTTGTAACTTTTGTATTTTGTCGCTTAATTGGCCACTTAACCCATCCCACACTGTACTGCAATAGTCAAAATGTGGCAGAATTAAAGCATTGTATATCTGGACGGCAGTAGAGTGAGAGATAAACGGCCTCACACGTTTTAGAGCTCCTATAGCCGAGGGTACTTTTTTGCATAATTCTTCAACATGAGTAGACCAAGAGAGACGATCATCGATCGTAAGGCCTAATGACTTCGTATCGTCAACTTTCTTAATTTCTTTGTTATCGATATTGATATGAATATCGTTATTTTCTTCGACGCGTAATTTTTGTCTTGAGCCTATGACCATGAATTCAGTTTTTGTGGTGTTGAGGCTTAATTTATTTGCTTTAAGCCAGCAACTAAGATTTCAAATCAACACAGGGAAATATGCTTTTTGTCGTTGAAATTCACGGAAAACTTGTGAGTCTAGTTTTTATAAGGTTTTTATGGTGTTTTCTTTCAAACGTCCTTAACAAGCCGAGTGTCGTTGAAATTCACAGAAAACTTGTGAGTCTAGTTTTTATAAGGTTTTTATGGTGTTTTCTTTCAAACGTCCTTAACAAGCCGAGCAGCAGCCGTTTCTTTTGGCACAGTAGCCGACAAATGCGTTTTTCGTCTGCTCTATACCGAATTGCATCATGGGAAATCATGCAAAATTTTGACAGCACTCCCCCTAGGTCTTCTGTTTTTAGATATGTCATATAAGTTCAGCGAGCCTTTTTCCTACCGGTAAGTCAAAACTCCACAAAATTGCCTTCGTCGGTCCAGGAATCCACCACAGAACGACGAATTGAACTCAAATGACGTCATTTTGAAACAGAAACCGATCTGGCGCAGAAACCGATCTTCTTCGCAGAATCGTCAATTCATCCCACCTCAGAATTCTTCCTACAACTGTGTCTCTACCACCTAGCTAGTCAAGCTTAATGATGCAAGCCTAGCTTAGCCGCCTCCTGTGGTAGCAAATAACTAAAAACAGCACTTATAAACGGATATTTGCCGAATTTAGGCCACGTTGTTCGCTAGCAAACGAGTGGTCAAGAATTCAACAAGCATATCACTGAAATCAGTGAACCTTCTTAACAGCGCCTTATTTGGATCCGGAAATGAGTATGTTTTCGTTCATTTTGCTTTGAATGTTTGCCAAAATATACCAACAGGGCTTGGGAAGAAATAGGTTATCATTACTACTGAGAGTAAGGAGAGGTTCAGGAAAAACATTATCTTTAAATCAGACCAGATAACCAAGGGAATCCTGAGGCTGTATCGTCTGTCTACATTTGCTCGTTCAATCTTTCTCTCTCTCTTTCGTTCTTTCTTTCTTCCGTTCTTTCTTTCTTTCTTTTTTCCTTCTGTTTTCTTTCGTTTTCTTTTTTTCAATTCGTTCTTCAAAATTATCGAACGAAATCAAAACATATGGTTTGATACTATAATCCAATCACGTAAACATTTTAGCATTCGATTATTGCATTCGATATATGAATCCTTAAATTTGTTAAGCGATCAAAAAATATATATCTAGACATTTAAGTTTAAGATCAAATCAAATCACATTCCACTGTGTTTTAATGTTTTCTGTTTCGTTTCATTCCTACCATACAGCAGTTCATCAACTTACCCAGTGCAGGCGGAAGTAACATGGATGTACCAAGAAATACAGCAACATAAACAGCGAGACACTGATGATATCCACAAGACATGGTAGTGGTTGTATTAAGGTTTTACAGACCATCAATTCTTACTGTTAACATGTAACTAGTAGATATAATGTGAACTAATGGCAGGCTGATACCAAGCTGTTTATATCATGGATTATAATTATATTCATGTCTTATTGTTTTCTACTTGATTAGTTTAACCACAGGAGCACACAGAGTCTTTGACCTCCAGAATACTTAGAGTAACACAAGTCACTAGAATATTGCCGGGCTGGGAAAACAAGGAGTAAAATGAAGCAAATAAATGTCTATTTAGAGAGTACAAATCAGCTTCACCAAGCATTCCAGTTAGTATCTAATCTAGCCTGCGTATGTTTTTATCAAGTGCACGCAGGTTTCGCTTTTATCTAGACGAAAGTGAGAGCAATCAATCTTTTGTTCTGTCGTATTTGAAAGCTTCTTGGTACTTAATAAATCATAGAGAAATTATTAAAATTGGACAGAATTGGAGATAATCTGTATTCTCTGTTTTCAAAAGAGCTTCCAGTTCAACATTTCATTTTTCTATATTTTCCCTCAATAAAATTGTCAAAATTCTATGTCCGGGGTTCTTTGTTTTCCTCTTCAACTCGTTGACGCAAGAAAAGCAAAAATAAGCCTTAATCTTGGACAAACCTATTTGAGACATCTTAAGGTTTTACAGACCATCAATTCTTCCTGTTAACATGTAACTAATAGATATAATGTGAACTGCTGATAGCAGGCTGATACCAAGATGTTTATGTTTATATCATCAGTATATCCTATTGTTTTCTAGTTGATTTCATGTGATTAGTTTAACCACAGGAGCACACAGAGTGCTTTGACCTCCAGAATACTTAGAGTAACGCAAGTCACTAGATTGTTGACTAAAAGGAATTCCAAAGGAGTAAAACGAAGAAAAAGATGTGCGTGTGTTTAGACTAAGAGTACAAATCGGTTTCACCATACATTCCAGCTGTTAGTACGTGATCTAGTTTGCGTATATTTTATCAAGTACAGGTTAGAAAGTTACAATGGACGTCATATTCACTTTCGTGGTCATTTTGTCTCAGCTGAATGATAAATTTTTAGTAGTAGAATACTGTATGGTTGAGAGCACACGAAGGGCAATGTTTACCCATCATTTGAAGTTACAGCCTTAGACAAAATCCTTTGAATACGCTCCTCCCCAGTATCAATGTTGGGTGCTAGCTTGCAAAAAGTAAATGGGGGCCAGGGAGCGCTTATGTAGTGGATGTTCGGGGATTATTGTCCTACAGACGTTGTATTCGGGATTTTTTCCGTTGCGCTCACCTTATTACAACGAAAACTAAAGTTAGGTCAAAAGGCATAGGTTGTTCACAAGCTGATACCATGCCTTCGCTACTTCACAACTTCACAACTTCGTGCATGGAGGATACTACATAGAACAGTTTAGCATTAGAACAAATGTTAAAACGCATGCATGCATGCATGTTTGGATGCAAGAATTCCAATTTCGATCTTAAAACGTTTGATTTGAACCATTTCGCTTACATTTGTTGTGACGAAAGGCCTTATGGGGCCTCTCGTCACTATGTCATCGGGCTTGAGTGTCCGTAACCACCTCTACTTGTAGCACGCGTTCCTAACGTAAAACTTGTAGCAGGCTTTCCTAACGTAAAACGTAAACTGTTTGTGCTTGGGCGACAGTGAAAAACGTTTGATAAATACTAGCTATTTCTAATAGAAAGTGAAATGCTGCGAGTAGAAAACAGCTGGTGTATCCACATTAGCAGAACTGTCCCCCTAAAACTCACGAAAGTACAGGCCGCTTTCTCTGATATATCAAATGTTTCTTGTCAATCTCCTGTGCGTTGTGTGACGAACACTGCTAGTTGACCTTCATTATTGTTGAACTACAAAACATAATTCTCCAGGATCAGTGTCGGACACACACAGTTCAAAATACACCATTTCCGAGAAACTTAGTCACCCGTGAAGAGAAAACCCGAAAGCTAGTGGCGCGGAGTGTTATGGGTAGCATACATATTTACACACCATTACGCGGGATTTTCAAAACCATTACAACATGGCCATCGACATAAGCACGTGCGTCAATGTTTTCTTAAAAGTCTTGAAGGCAGAAAACAAGAATCAATCTTCCATGTATCCGTTGAAAAATGTTCCAATATTTAAAAATGTTCAGAAATTCAGAAGTTTTTTGTTAGAGAATTACCCAAAGGAAATTGCCCCAGCCAGTGACCTAAGCTTCGAATTGGGTTACTACGGCGAAAAAGGGCGAAAACTTTCAATTTGTACCGAAGAACACTTGCGAGATGCCTATTTAACCACAAGTTTAAATTTCGTAACATTCTGGATGGATCCTCATTGACCATCATCAAAGGGAAAACCAAGAAAACGTCAAACGACGTCGGTAACAGATCGACGAAGACGATGAGCTTATCTGTGTGGATTTTAAGCCGTCGGCAAACAAGAAAACTAGTAAGTAAGACTGAAACTTTCAAAACTCATCACAGAAGCGTAAGAAGAATGATTGCAAAAAACCGTGAAATATTTAAATAAATAGACAGATGCAAGGAAAAGTTATTGCAACTGTTTTCATTTCTTTGCCTATAAAACCGAACTACAGACTATAATTAACATTAATATTCAATTTTGCTGCACGGGTTTATTGCAGTCAAGTGAGCTTCGTCTACAAGCGCACGAGAAATTCATAGTTCACACCTGTGCTCAAATCGCATAAATTAAACAAATGTCAATATATCAACTGATTTAAATCACGCTATGCCTTCGTTATCAAATTTGGGTAAAGCTGTATTAAATTGGTTTATAAGCTGTAGCGGCGTTCCTGCCTTTGGCAAAGTAAATGAAATGAAATGAAATGAAATGAAATGAAATGAAATGAAATGAAATGAAATGAAATGAAATGAAATGAAATGAAATGAAATGAAATGAAATGAAATGAAATGAAATGAAATGAAATGAAATGAAATGAAATGAAATGAAATGAAATGAAATGAAATGAAATAACCCGACAAAAATGCTGCAGCTAATCGGCTCAATCCCAAGCATCGACGACTAGTCAAAATTCCGAACTCGTGCAAAAGGATCTGAACGCCGAGGCAAATTCGAAGGTTTGTCATTTACACCATTTTGTCGCTAGTTCTTTTAACACAGTAAGCCCAAGCTCTATAGTTGCCATACCATCTTTTGCACTGAGCTGGACATCCCCGAAAGTTGTAACCGTAGCGTTTTATGATTCGTTTATCCTGTAGAATAATTAACAGAACATAATCATTCAGTTTTCTCTCTAGGCTTTTTGACCTAAAGTGTTGACACAGTGCACGGATTTGATTTTTTAAACACTGACGGTCACTTACAAATCCACTCTCGTCAACAAATACAAGCATCGCTGGATTAAGGAGAGAGACCATAGACCAATAATTGACTCTGTCGTCCTCACGTCTTTGAGCGGGTATTCTCTTAAGCTTTTGACAAAAAAAAAAGTGAAGCTCACACATTAATTTATTTTTTATTCATTGATTTGTGATTGTTTCATGGTATTTTTATCCAATTGTAATCACACAAAATCAAGGCCATAATAAACACAGGCCTACACGCCTAATGTGATCACACAACTCTCCTAGAGTTTTTTCTGGGTGCTCTATCACTTCTTGCATGAGAACGGCTTGGTCTTGCTGCGAAAGCGCATACGAACCGGTAGGTCTCCCTTGTTTGTTAGCATGAACATTTCCCGTGTCCTCATAACGTCTAGCGAACTGCTCAATTCTGATTTTGTTGACATTCCAAGACGACGTGCGACTTGCTCTTTGGAATGGTTTAAGCCATAAAGTAGTACGCTTCTCATATGCAAGCCATCACTGAATGATCGAGGCATGATTTTCACTCGTTTAGAATACATATGGCATCGTTTGTACGAAATAAATTTATCGTTTATTATTCAGATTTTTGACAATATAGAAGAAAGAAATTGGTGCTAATTACTTTAAAAACAAAGTGGTAAAGCATGCTGGTATTATTCTGGTAGCTGTGAACTGTCCCAACATCCTCCGCGCCACTAGCTTGTAAGCTTTTCTTTTAACGGGTGACAAAGTTTCTCGGAAAGGGTATATTTAGCACTTTGAGTAAAGCAATTCTTCAAACAATCACAAACGGCTAGCGTTGGCAATGATTATAAAACTAACTGATTTTAAAAAGCTAGTTTATTTAGGAAAAGATGTGGATCGCTGATCGTATGTATCGCGTGTTCGTCTAGTGACATCCTTGAAACGGTATGGACTTGAACCGCTGATTGTATGTATCGCATGTTCGTCTAGTGACATCCACAGATTACACTGTGTTCCGAATAGGAGGCTACTCGCTTCGCTCGCAGCAATAAAATAATGCTTTTTGAGTCAATTCTTAGGCTGATTTATTTGGTAATTTGCCTCTTATCAGCCTTAGATAAGGACTACATTTTATTAACATCAGCTGTAAGAAGTCTTACAGGGATTCGTGGGGATTGAATAATGCCCGAATAATGATGGGAATGAGGCTGCAGACAAGCGGCGGCGAGTGGAAGATTTGAATACATGAATATCGGCCGATATTCACGTATAAGATAAAAGAGACACTAAGTGACAACTGACATGAATTTTAAAGGATATTGTTGCTTTTTGATCAAGAATATGTACCTCAGACTCTTCGATGCATACGATCGGAACAGACTGCGATCAGAGTAGCGATCGGTCGTCAAGGAGATCTCATCCGGAGTATGTTCGGATATTGCTTATAGTTGTATTTGTGTGCTTAGTTCATTATCAAGGACTATTTCCATATACTGGTTTTTAAAAACCCGTGGAACAATTAATACCATTTACTATTTATTACTCAATACTGAGTACAAAAAGGAAACCATGGGATTACACGTAGTGTTGGTACGCAGTTCCCTCGGGAGCTAAGTACTGAAGGGAAACTGGTTTTGAAAGGAGTACCATCTTCTTTTGTAGGCGTACTTTTCTTTTCAAAGAGAAACTTAAGGAGGCTTCCTACAATTTTTCTTGTGCTCGACCAGTCAACTTGAAACGGCTGTAGTTCTTACATGAAAGCACCCACAGTTATGACCTTTCGTCCACTTACTACATAAGGACTGAAATTTTTATTGGTGTGTATTTTGTTTACATCAAGGTTACCATAGCGACGACACGATGACGTCACCGTTTTAGATTCCAAGCAATTTTACGCGTATTTCGACCTAAACTTTTAAAATGACACACAAGACGTTAATATTTAGGACTTTGCCTAGCAGCATACGAATTTAGGAGAAATTCGTATAGACAGATTTTGAATTATTCGAGGCGCAATTTTTTAACCCCAAAAATCACGTTTTCTAGTCTTCGATTCCATAATTTTAAAAGCAAAGCAGCATGACAACTCTTCGACTGTCCAAATGTTGTTCAAATATCAGACTACTTCTCTACGAACTTGCACGTGAGAAAGTGCTTTGGATCTCCGTCAGCATACGTCTATTTAGACATGAAATTAGGCGAAATTTTATCAAAATTTATACACAAAGCGTTTAGTGCTCCTAAAGAAAAATTTGTCGGTCAGCTGTTTTCTCCCTTTGGTGAGTAGAACTTTAGTATATTTGCAATAAACTGTCCAAGCGCCGATTCAATTGAAGCTTTCTAAGGTACTGAAATAAAATTTCAAAGTAGAGTATATTCGGTGTAACTTAGCGCAGCAAGATTCTAGGTTCAAGTTGTTGTTTTCATTCTCACATTCCTGCATGCAGGCATGCTTCAGTATGCTAATTCCGAAGGCAATGATCACCATGGCGTGACGCGCTACTTCACTAGAGTTGTCATGCTGCTTTGCTTTTAAAATTATGGAATCGAAGACTAGAAATTGTGATTTTTGAAGAAATATTCTATACGCAGAGCACGCGTACGGAAACGCAGTAGTGAAGTAGCGCGTCACGCCATGGTGATCATTGCCTCGAATTAGCATACTGAAGCATGCCTGCATGCAGGAATGTGAGAATGAAAACAACAACTTGAACCTAGAATCTTGCTGCGCTAAGTTACACCGAATATACTCTACTTTGAAATTTTATTTCAGTACCTTAGAAAGCTTCAATTGAATCGGCGCTTGGACAGTTTATTGCAAATATACTAAAGTTCTACTCACCAAAGGGAGAAAACAGCTGACCGACAAATTTTTCTTTAGGAGCACTAAACGCTTTGTGTATAAATTTTGATAAAATTTCGCCTAATTTCATGTCTAAATAGACGTATGCTGACGGAGATCCAAAGCACTTTCTCACGTGCAAGTTCGTAGAGAAGTAGTCTGATATTTGAACAACATTTGGACAGTCGAAGAGTTGTCATGCTGCTTTGCTTTTAAAATTATGGAATCGAAGACTATTTTTGGGGTTAAAAAATTGCGCCTCGAATAATTCAAAATCTGTCTATACGAATTTCTCCTAAATTCGTATGCTGCCAGGCAAAGTCCTAAATATTAACGTCTTGTGTGTCATTTTAAAAGTTTAGGTCGAAATACGCGTAAAATTGCTTGGAATCTAAAACGGTGACGTCATCGTTTCGTCGCTATGGTAACCCTGATGTAAACAAAATACACACCAATAAAAATTTCAGTCCTTATGTAGTAAGTGGACGAAAGGTCATAACTGTGGGTGCTTTCATGTAAGAACTACAGCCGTTTCAAGTTGACCGGTCGAGCACAAGAAAAATTGTAGGAAGCCTCCTTAAATAACTAGTACAGATTATCTTACTTTTGACGATAACACTCGAGTTTTTAGGTATTCAAACTGTAACAGTTTCACATAATGCCTAGTGCTACAAAAAGTAAAAAAGTATGAAAGAAAAGCAAAACATAAAAGAACACGTTGCTGACGCCATATACACCACGTGACCCATTACACAGGTTGCTTTGGCAACACTTCACGTTGCACTTGATGTTTCTCTCTTGGCATAACTCTTCTGTTTTGCTACAGTGCTCTTTGTTACCACATCGTTTTGTAAAGGATTCTTTGTTTGCCTTTAATTGATACTTGATTACACAGGTATCCAGTGTTATAGCAGTGTTCACAGGGCAGGACAGTCTCTTGGTTTTAGCATTACAGTCTGACCAAGACGTATTAGACACACAGATATAGCAATCAATGGCACTAACTGTAAGATATGTAACAAACAATGAGTTTGACTTTTGATTGTATGTAGTGTGTCGTGGATTAACCAAGAACAGTTATAGAATTATATTGATTCCCTTGGTCTTTATATAACAGCCTGACCAAGACGTTTAAGATATAGTTTTCTGTGGCAGTAACTGTAAGACGAAAATTATAACATAGTCACAATAAATGCGCGCTCTGATTGGCTAAATTACGGCGTACCATTTCACAAAACATTACACGCTCGCGCTAGGTTCTGACCTTTCTCTTCTTCCTTGGATCAGTGTTTCTTGACAAATGCTTTCGAATCTTGGGCAAGATCGAAACTAAATACAAATATTGGTAATTAAGTGAGAATCCAGTCTGTCGGTAGCTATGCAGTCTTATCACTGAGGCTCAAGAAGCGTTTTTTTCTTCTTTTCTTAAAAACAGCTTTAAAAGACTTTACGTTACTGACAAAGGAGGGAGGGAACGAAGTTGGCTGGTATCTGACAACAGCCGTTATTAGCAAGAGAAGGATTTAAACAGAAACCACGAGGGAATCACTATAAGTTCACTTTCGTTGCTTTGTATTGTAACTAATACGTAATACGTAATGTAATACGTACGTCTATTGTGAACTTGGTCTCGACTGCGTGATGGGCATATGAACAATGCGTTTTAATAAGCAGCAGAACACATATTAATTCATGTGCATAGCACAATTTATCTAGGACAGAATCGCAATCGCATGAAGCGATCACTCTTACGTTCATACTAATTCAGACAAATTTGAAACGCATCTTTTTTTTTTTTTTTTTTTTTTCACCCATTAGACATTTTGCGGAAGGCCGCAAGGTCGTCGTTGTTGTTTCTTCGATGGATTTACAAAGTCGAGCAAGATATCGCTATCGAAGACATACTGTGTTTGTTTAGGTTAACTGATAATTTTTCAAGCCCTTCACTAAAATTTACACATTAAATATTTGTATGTGTTTGGGTCATCGCGGTTTTGCCTTTAATTAACAATTCAGCTGCAAATGGTCAAACAATTGACGACAGCATCAAATAGACAGTTAAGCTGACAGTGACGGCGGAACGAAATGAGAAGTGTGTGTGTTGAAAAAGAATTGTATTATAATTGATCTTAATTGATCATAATATACTCTTTCCTTTACAATAAAAAGTAGGGCTTTATATTATGTATAAAAAACTCGAAAGCTTTAGCTACTTTAGCCTCTACGCACAAGTAATATTTACCTAATCCTTTCTGCTGAATGTTGTGTGGGTTGTTGTTGTTGTTGTTGTTGTTGTTTTTTTTTTGTATGTGTTATGTAAAAAAATAATAGTATATACTCAAAAAGTGCAAATAAACTGAAACTGAAGCTGAACCTAACTGTTGCGGGAAGGAGGGGTGATATCGTTGTCTGGGTACAGCAGTCGTCCAAAATGAAGCTTCGTCATGGTGGGCTTCCTCTGCCGTTGTTATTGCTGCTGTTGTTGTTGGTATAAAATCCATTCTTTGTGGCACTGCGAAGCCTCGTGCAATCGAAATTTTTCAAGGGTCTTTTTCCGATTATCAAACCTTGTTGTATACCGTTTCAACACTTTTACTGAGCGTAAGATTAGTTAAGTGCTCGCCTGCACGCATGTCAATATACACTTATTGTCACAAGTCAAGCTACGAGCGTCAAGCTAAGACCGAAATGAATGCTGGTTTTATGATGGTAATGTATTCAAATCACACTTATTTCTATAGAACTAATTACAAAATATGGTCATTTTCACGTGCTTAATTGTTACTATATTGCACTTTATTCTGTTCATGACGAGTCTGATTTGAATACATTACCACCATAAAACCAGCATTGATTTCGGTCTTGGCTTAGCCTGCGTAGCGGCCCTAAGGGGATGGGGAGGGGACTGGGAAGAAGAAGGGAGGGGGAGGTTATTTCGCGAGCATCAGAACAACATTTCGCGTCAAAAGGTCCCGTTATTAGGGCTAGCTAGATAAAGATTAGGTATAGGGCTAGGGACTGGGATAAGGTCTACCCCTAACCTAGCCCTAAACCTAACCCTAAAACCTAAAATCTACCTCTAATAATGGGGTCCTTTGACTCGAAATGTCGTTCTGAAGCTCGCAAAATAGCCTCTACCTGGCTTGACGCATGTTGCTTGACTTGCAACAAAGATTTTTGAAATAAGTGTATACGTCTTACTGCGAGAAGAACATACTGTAAGCCATTGAAATACCATGATTCTTTAAAGTTTCGGCCTTTATTTGTCCCTTATTTTTGAGTCTGGCTGCTCTTTAGCCTGTGTCATAACCAATGTGTTTAACGTCGGTAGTTCCTTTAGCTGAGCTAATCTTCCAGGAAGCCGATGGTGGTCTCATTTTACCCCCTCTCTCCATCACTGCCCCGTTTTAAAGGTATTTAAAGCTACACGGAAAGGAAAGAAGTCGAAACAAGGATGTGAGGTAAGGACTGGGGATCCAACCAGGGACCTCTCGCACCGAAGGCCGCGCACTAACCAACTGTGCCATCCTTGCTCCGTTTAGTACGGATGTGATGCAGGCAAGGTGCTTTTAACCTAGGCGAAAATGAACGGTAGGGTACCCATGAATATAGAAGCTTTAAAAGTAACTCAAACATAGGAAAAGTACGATTTAATAGGTCATTATTTAATGGCAGTACAAAACATTTACGTGCGTCCCCGTACACTGCGCGTGTCGAACCAACACTCTGTTGCACACGGTCAAAGTGTGTTTTATTGTACGTGACGTGCGTCCCCGTACACTGCGCGTGTCGAACCAATGCTCTGTTGCACACGGTCAAAGTGTGTTTTATTGTACGTGACGTGCGTCCCCGTACACTGCGCGTGTCGAACCAATGCTCTGTTGCACACGGTCAAAGTGTGTTTTATTGTACGTGACGTGCGTCCCGTACACTGCGCGTGTCGAACCAATGCTCTGTTGCACACGGTCAAAGTGTGTTTTATTGTACGTAACGTGCGTCCGTACACTGCGCGTGTCGAACTAATACTCTGTTGCACACGGTCAAACTATGTTTTCGTATGAGTGTGAAAACTGCACAGCACGTTAACGACAGAAATCTCCAATGGGTTTTTGTACCAAGAATGGGAAGCAAGGGTGGCCGAGCGGTGAGAGCGCCGGTCTGTCACCGCTGTGGTCCTTCGTTCGATTCCCGGACGGGTCATCACATGTGGCTTGAGTTTCTTGTTCGTTCTCTCCCTTGCTTCGAGGGATTTTTCTCCGGGTTCTCCAGTTTTTCCTCCCTCAGTAAAAACGAACTAGTTTCGACCTAAGCTGTGCTCCGTGATCGGACATGAGTCGTATGGTTGCTGCTACGTGTATGTGTATGTAAATTTGTATGTAAATGTGTGATTGTTCAATTGTCTCGTAATGAAAGCGCCCTTGTAAACCTTCGACTCGAGCACGTTGAGCTGCGCCTTCGTAATTCAGCACTTATAATTAGCTGCAAGGAAGGGTGATGAGCTACTCCGAATATATTTACTTATTTATTTATTGTATGTACGCTGTTTACCACTTGAGTGCAGTAACCGTTCCAGGAATTTAGAGAAGGGAATAAAAAAACATTTACTTCTGAGCTGTGGAAAACTAATTTCTGGGATAAAACGATCAATTGAACCTCAGGTGTAGCAAGGGGGCTCCGTACACCCTGACTCTATCCCTGGTTTCGCCACTGAAGTCAGAAGTGTCTTTGTCTGCCCCTCATACAAAACTTAGTTAATACTGTACCGTTAGCCATAATACCTTGTGGTGACGAAGGTAATTTGAAAGAATGAGAAACGGCCAATGTATGTAAATGAGTGCTTGTTTTATACACTTAGAGTAGTATAGTATTATTTGCCATAATTAACTAGATAAAAGAGGTATTTGGTTGGAAGTCAGCAGCCTTTGCAACACGTCGGCCAGTCCTGACGTCGTTTGGTTTTATAATCGAAGAGGTTCGTACGTTCCCATTGGACCACCGTGTTGTGATGTGTTTATCTTTGGGCTGAGTTGTTGATAATGGCTGGCCTGGTTGTTTTCAAGACCTTCTGGTATTTCATTTCTTGTGTGTGGATTGAGTTGTTGATAATGACTAGGGTCTTGACTAGTCTGTCTCTTGCTTGGATTTCCTGACACTTTAATTCTTGTGTTTGGGTTGAGACCCTGATAATTACTGGGGTCTTTACTGGTCTGTCTGTTGTCTGGTATTTCATACTTACCTGACGATTGTGGTGTTTCATACAGTGGCTGGACACGAGAAGGTTCAACAGACTCGTACTCAACACCTGGTTGGTTTGCTGGTGGTACATGTAATGTTGCAGCAGATGAAGGTGAGGTTTTTGTCATCGCAATGGTGTTCTGTAAAGTAATTTACTATCAACATATTGTTAAGTTGATTTCCAAGATTCCTTCCTTTCTTCTCTTTTTTTCTTCCCATTCCTTTCCTTCTTTCTTTCATTCATTCGCTCCTTTTTTCCTTTCTCTCCTGTTTCTCTCTTTCATTCTTTTAGTCTTTCTTCCTTCCTTCCTTCCTTTCATTCATTCATTTATTCATTCATTCATTTGTTTATTTATTCATTCATTGGTTCTTTCTTTCTTTCTTTCCTTTCTTCTTTCTTTCCTACTATCTATCTATCTATCTATCTATCTATCTATCTATCTATCTATCTATCTATCTATCTATCTATCTATTTATCTGTCTGTCTGTCTGTCTGTCTGTCTGTCTTTCTTTCTTTTTTTCCTCTCCTTTTCTTATTTCATTTCCTTTCTCTCGCAACCACATTTAAACGTAACATAAATGCATTATGTCCATGATTTGTCAATATTCATTACTTACTTCATATAATGTGTTGTCGTTTTTTCTAGAAAAAAATATCGAAAGGTTAGTCTGGCAGGATTTCTCTTTGTTTTTGTTGTTGTTGTTTTGTTTTTTTTGGATAAACTGTGGTAAATTGACTACATTGAGGAAATGCTTAAGCAATAAACGATAGATTTCCGTGGTTTATCGGGGAAATAAACCACGCGGGATGTTGGGAGAACACGAGAAAAGGCCTAAAAAATCACGAGCCGGCGAGTGTTCTCCCAACATCCCAAGTGGTTTATTTCCCCGATAAACCACGGAAATCTATCGTTTATTGCTTTTATAATATAGCGGAAAATAATTACAAGCAAAAAACTAACATTTAAAACCAAATTTCGCAGATGAAAATATCAATTCTCCTAAGAATCATCAGAGAGCCAATAAGATTGCTCATTACTTCGAGATTGAGATACAACGAGCGTTGTGATTGGCTTGATTTTGAAAATGACGTCATCGACGTCCTTTGCAAAGAGACAAAAATGGCGTTGAAGAAGGTTGACATGAAAGTTTTGGACAACAAATTTGCTCTTTTGAGGTACTTTTCTATACTTTCTTGTGTCTAAGCATACATGTTTTCACTGAAAAAAATTTTTCCTTGTATGTGCAAAACTTTTTATGCGGATTAAGTCCTTTTTACAGACTTTTTTAAGCTTTAAAGCTTTGCCGTAATTTCGATGCTCTGAAAGTGAATGCTTTGAAGCATAAATTTGCCTTTTTGCTCCTCGTGTTTTTATTGGCTTTATATTTGTACATGTGTACGTTTTGTTCACAGAAAAAAAAAATATGTCAGAATTGCAGATATTTCAAAGGCAATTGAGTAAATTTAACGGTCTTCAACTATCACTTGTAAGTTTGAGAGTTTTTCCACGCTGTTGCTCTCTTGCTTGTTGTCATCAAAGCTGTAATAATAACAGACTGCTGAAAGGAACTATATTTTATCAAGGAAAGTAACTTGTTAATACAAATATTGTTAATAAACTTATTGTTCTTATAATACTGCCTGAATTTTTGAGTTATTTGTTTTGTGAAAAACTATCCAAAGTTTCATACACGATTTCAGTTTTGCTCTTATCAGTCGCTTTTCATTGCAAAACATCAGGTTCTATAGTGAAAGTCGTGAACTGTGACTTGCTAATATATCAGAAAACAATAAAAAACGTATTTTATATTGAACATTCTTTTGGTTTTTATCTTTTTTTTACGGCAGAAAGAAGTGTTGATCCGTGGTTTATGGGGGAAATATACCACGGGTTTCAAGCGCTTTTTAGCCAATCAGAGCGCTCGTTAGAAAAAAGCTATATTATAAATACAAATGAACGTTTAATTTTCTAAAGAAAGAAAGAATTTATGAATGAATGAATGTATGAATGAATGAATAAAAAATTAAAGAGGGGATGTAAAAAGAAGAAAGAAAGGTAGCAATACCTTTGTTCTGTCCTTTTTACGATGCTCCAAATGTACAACACGAGTAGTATGATGACTAGTAAAGACACTACAAGGAAGGCTGACAGGACACCAACTACTGTAGAAGCTGAAAGAAACAAAAAATCCTGTTGATTACATTGGTACACGAAATCTCATTATTTCTTTAGATCCTTATGATTTTGATAATTATAAAGGCACCGACAACTTTTAGATTTTGCAAACGTGTTTCAACAAATAATGCTAAAAGTTATAGATGGCTACGCGAAATTTAAATAGTGAGGAATATGTAAATTAAGCAAATGTGTGATAAATAAGCCCATAGCCAAAATCAACCAATTAGACACCTTCATACCGTGAAGACTGGGTACGAGTCCCTCTAATTTGACGATGGTAACGCAAACTCATATAGTCAGAAAGAGTACATCGAGCTATATAAAATCTCGAAGTTTGGTGCTAATCAGTTTAATATTGAATGACTAACAGCCGTGCAAAAATGCTAGAATTTACAAAGAAATGTATGGTTGTAGGGACATTTGTGGACATTTGTCCCTACAACCATACATCTCTTTGTAAAATCTAGCATGTTTGAACTGCTATATCTCTTTCAATGTATATCCGATTAACATGAAACCTCGGGATTATATACAGCTCGATGTGCTCTTTCTGACTACATAAGTTTTATGTTGCCATCATCAAAGTTTAAGGAACTCGTACCCAGTCTTCACGGTATGAAAGTGGTTAATTGAGGTTTGGATGTCAGTTTTACTATCCCAGTAAACAGGCATATGCAGCACTTAATAATTGACAGTTGGTTCATACAGAGTGGGGAGAGCATAAATAACTTTAAATTAACATGGTAAAAACTTTATTTAAAAAACAACATTAAAAAACCCTAAAAAATTACAGAGACAAATATACTTACAATATCCTATTTGCTGGTCAGTAGACGAGAAACATGTACAGTTTGTGTAACCTAGAAAACAAACAAGAAACATCACTACAGTCAGTGCACTTACATGTAAAGACTAATTAGCTTGTTAATTTCTTATTTGTAAAAATATACATGCAAAAAATTATCGATGCTGAATGGCTAAGAGCAGTGCTGTGTCAAGAAAATTTAGTATCAAGAAATTTAGTGCAGAAATTAAAAAAATGGAAATTAAGTGCAAATTTGAGTTCATGGAAACAGCGTGAAAGTTTACCACGTTCGCTGTTGTTCACATTATCTAGCATCAAAACTAGGTATATGCTTTATCACAAAGTAACGATTTTGGAAAAGAATGCGAAAAAGTTAAGAATTTTGTTGCGGTTTTAAATAGAATTTTTGCTGAAATGCGCGTACTACTGATAAAATCTTATGTCATCGAGCGCGCGCTATTAAGAAATAGTCGCTCTTTTGAGAGCAAAAACAAAAAACAAAACAAAACATTGTTTCCATAGATTTGTAATGCATATTATATATGGGAAATCACACGCCTCCTAGTGCTAAATTTTTTTATAGGCAATTTTGATCGAGCGAGTTTTCAGAGAGCAACCAAATTGCACAAGCCGTGGGGAGTGCAATTTGTGTTTTTTGAAAACTCACGATCGAGCTCATTTAATTCAATTTTATCCTGAATAGCACGAAAATGTGTATGATCTCTTAAGTCATTGACGTATATCCTTAAGAAAAACCTTTCTTCCACCCAGGCTTACAGAGAGTACTGTTAATCACTGTGTCACCAAACACGTGACTACTATTGCTGTAAGGTCGTCTAGCGAAGAAGCGCCTTAGACCTTTCATTTCAAACTACCACACATTGGTATTTTTCTAGCGTTATCCAAAATCGTGTTTATAAGCCGTGGCTACACGATTTTTTGACATCACCGATTTCGCGCATCATATTTGTTTATAAAAACCAGTCCTTCTTGTCATGCCGCCTTTATCAGCAGCTTTTGCTACCAGCATTTGGCGCTCATGTAGCTAACACGTTGGCGATTTCAAAAAATGGCGTCGCATTTTCAAGCAAAAAATCGCTCGTGTACGTAGCCACGGTTTTAGACATCTTGCTAAATTATATAACAAAAACATGGTTCATTGTCTCTTCTGTTAGTGGGAACGCAGCTTAAAACTTAACGGCCTAAAACTAAGTAAATTCGTCTCAAACCCTCAAATAAACTAGCCCGAAGTGTTCAGTAACTAAAACCATTCATTTTGAACAAACTTTCGAAGAATCGACTAGAAAAGGAAAGCCTTTCAAAGGCAAAATTAAACTCATACTATTCAACTACCAAATAAATCGTTGAATTACAACACAGGGATCCCAAACTCACTAAACGGGAACTAAGCCGATTCACAAACGTTGAGGATGTTGAGCCGGTGTACAAACTAAATAGATAATAACCAAAAACAAAAGTTTCACAATTATGGGCCACCGTCCTTATAAATGAAATGTTGTATACACCTCGTGTATTGCTAAAGAAATTCTGTCATGATATCACTAACTGTTTTTGTTGTTGTTGTTGTTGTTGTTGTTTTTTGTTGTTATTGTTGTTGTTGTTTTCGGAATCCTTGGTCAGTTCAACTAGAGTAGTAGGCGAATAATAGACGCAGCTGTTAAGAAAGGACTACAGCTTCTCTGGGATTCATTTAGAGATCACGGTGAGCAAAAATGGCGCACTGGAAATTGATTGTCTTAAAACAACGTAAAAACCGTAAGATTTTCAAAAGCCTAAATTCCTCTTGTCTAAAGGTTCGATTCGTACAATTTTGAACTCTTTGAAATCCCACTCATTTGAATCATACGCACTTTACTTGGAGAGGTTAACAAAATGTGTGTACCATTTGTACCATTATTATATTCCTTAAATTCACATAATTATCAGTGTCGCTTACTATTATATGACCAATGCCGTGGGTAATTGCGCATGCTAGGTGGACTATACTTAGAATTCCCACCTGCAGAGGTTGTTACAGTTGTAGTCATGGTTGTATCAACTGGTATAGCTACAGTTTTTACTTTACTATCATCTTTTAGACTTTCTCCATGTTGATTGGTTGCAGTAACAATAAAACTGTATTTCTTTCCTGCATCAAGGTCTGCTACCGTGTATGTGTATTGAGACTGACGCCCAATGACGTCAGCAACTCTTGACCAATTGACATCCATTCCAGTGACTTTCTTGTAGATTGTGTATTTTGTTATTTCGCCTCCATTTTCATCAGGTTTTGACCAGTGCAACGTTACTGATGTCTGATGGATGGCAACGTTAAGCTCAGGTAAAGATGGTGGACCTGGTAATCAGATAAATAACCAGAAATCTAGTTTTATAGTTACAAAAGTTATTTACATGTTGCAGGAAAAAAATGTGTATTAACACAATTATCTCAAGTAATTGCTGTAGTTACATTCTTCTACTGGCAAAATAAATTAAACAAAATTCAACAAAGGCTATAATTACAAATGTAAAGTTACCTTGCTTTTTAGTTCTAAAAATCATACTGGACACATTTCCATATCCTACAACATTCTTGGCGTATAACTTGACTTCATACTTTGTATTCTTTGTCAGACCACTGATAGACTTATGATTGTTTAGTGCAGTGATATTAAAGGTCTTTGAATCAATAATCAACTTGTACTGAATGATTGGACTACCACCATTGTATACTGGTTTTGTCCACCTCACAGTTACTGAAGCTGCTTCGATATTTGTAACAGTGATGTTTGGAGGTCCTGGAGGAACTAAGATAGCGAAAAGGCGGGATTAGAAAGACACAACGTATTTGTTATATAGCACACAACAGGTGGTAAGATTTCATCAACAAGATGCAAGGTGAATCCATAATACTCATATAAATATTAAAATAGACGTGAATCAGCAGCTTTGGTTACTAGACCAAGATGTGGACCACTATACCGCAGGGATACTTTTCACTCTTTCGCTTTTGTGTATTTCACTTATATACTATCTCATTTAAACATGTCTTTACAACATCTTTTTTAAATGCTCTAGCCTCTTTTGCATCCATTTTTGGTGTCAACCTCATAACGGTTGCAATGGAAGCCACTATTAATTTCCCCAGTATATTTTTAAGATTATGGTGTATCAAAGTATTAATTCTTAGTAAATTTTATTTATTAAATTTAATAATAAACTTACACAACTGAGTAACATTGATGTAGTGCTTGTCACTACCAACAACATTGGCTGCTATGCATCTATAAAGTCCATAGTCACCACTGTCTTGTCCTGTCTGTACCGTCACCTGACTACTGACAGTCCTACTGCATTGATTACAAGGGATAACGTCACCGTTGGGTTTGTACCAGGTGAAGTCTGGAGAAGGAAATCCACTAGCAACCACACACTTTAGAGCTATTGTGTTTCCTTTCCATGAACTTTTATTATTAGTGGAGGAGACTGTGTCAATGCTTGGTTTGTCTACAGGGAATAATCAAAGAAATTGCTCAATCCAGAAATTGTCATACAAAGTAATGAGAAGTTGCGAGCCTCGTATAGCCACATTCCAATGAAGGACAATATTGTGAAAACCTCAATTGCCCTAAATCCCTATTTAAATATTACGTCACATCAAAACATTCAGTTCTACTGTTTAAACGCAGAGGATCATGGTCGCGGGAAGGGGACAAAACAGCAACAACACACATACACAAAAGACATAAAATGCGTTTTATACACCAACGAAAAGCGGTAACAGGTAACATAAATGCAATAACTATTGTTAATTACACATTGACATGTCACATATTTGGGTATCAAGCCAATTGAGTTAAAACAATTCTTAGGTCTTTTAGCGCTATACAAATAAATATATTTTATCTTTTATTTAATCCATAGATGGATTAAAGTTATCTATAGGTGGATATATATATTTAGTATAAACCTACAAGCGGTCTATCACACATCCTGCATTCTGATTGGTTACTCTACTAGACGTCTAATTTGTGTTATTATATACCCTTGTCAATACGCGCGCTCTGATTGTCTGAAAGCTGTGCTTTATCAGAGAACGGAGAACAGTGCTGATGTCAGCAGCGCGAGCTCGACCACGCACGCACCTTTTGAATATTTGTACGGAGAAAACCGAACTTTTTCCCTTGAATATTTACTTCAAAATATATAATAAAACAAATAGAACATCTTTTTCCGTGCTCCGTTCAGTAATACAGCACTTAGAAAGTGCCGAGAGTACTCAAGAAGTGTTGAGAGCACTCGCCTATACTATGGCTCGTGCTCTCCTTACACTTCTTTCGTGTTCTCGTCACTTCCTGCGTGCTGTATTACTGAACGGAGCACGGAAAAAGCTGTTCTATTTGTTAAATAGTAAAAATCTACTAGTATTGCAAATCTCGCATTCTGATTGGCTGCTCTACTCACCTTCGAATAATGATAGGTGAGTAGAGAAAATAGGGATTCGTAATTTAAAAATTATCAGCAAATTTCTATAGATAAAACATGGTTTGTAATTATATTTGCCATAAAAACCACGAGTGATATTTATCCAAAATAACATGTACAAATGTTAATATATGAGCTCAGAAATTTTTGCGATTTTGATAAAAAACAGAGTTGAATCACCTACCTCTACGCACCGTACTTCCAAAAGTGAACGGCTTTCAAGCCTAAACTATGTAAGATAACTCAGCAGTATTCAAGTTTATTATTCAATTTTCATACACTGTACAAATTCTGATTTTCTGATTGGTCAGTTTGTATCACGTGACGTGTGGTTATGACGTGCAACACGTCACGACGTAATAATACCGACTTAATAATAGAATAAATCATAGGCAATAACGCATAGTTGGAAGAAAAAAATGTTCCTGGTGGTAAATTTGAGGATTTTTCGAAAACGAGAAGATCAACGAGCATACTTAAAACTGCTTAGCGTGCCTGTTTTGAAGGTAAACTCAATTTCATTGAAGTTTTTGGAGCTTACTGAGATCAACATATTTCAACGGCTTAAAAACTAGAGTTCGCCGGCTTTCCAAATTCATCTTAATATTTACTGTTTTTTAGACTGGTTATACAAAACCTATCTCATTTTTAAATATTAAAAGGTAGTTCGGGATTCATGAATTTTTACGATAAACTTTACGATTCCTACACAGAAAGAGGCGCATAGGAGGAAATAAAATGTAAAATAAAAATGGGGGGTCACCGAGGTCACTCTTGAGATATGAGGGGGGAGTAGTGGAGTGTTTGGGGATCTTTTTACGAAAAATGGCCTCGCGATATCCGGTCAAATTATAAGAATTTTGGAAAAACCAAATGTATTTAAAAGCAAACACAATGATAACCTGGGATGCAGAAAAACACTTGAAACTAAGTTGTTGCCGAACAATTTGCAAAGAAGCGAAAGATCAACAATAATATGTGAAAAAATGACCTTCCAGAATACACGTTTTTGGAGGATCAGACCGAGAAAAATGTTAAATTTACTCAAAATCGAAACGATAGAAGTATTCTTTTTTTCTTTATACGAAAAGTTTATAAAATTGTGAGCATAAATCATTCATAAAATCAGGTGGTCACCGTATTGTTTAAAGAGTTAGAGAAGAACAAAGGGTAAAATTCTTCGAAAACGAACACAAAAAATCAGCCATTTTAGGGTTGTTCTCTGCTCCTTTTCGACTCACAATATTCGCTAAATTTTATAGTTCGAGCTTTTTCTCCTACTTTACACGGTGAACAACATGTTTTGATAAATGTGTTTGCAGAATCTGGTCGATAAAATACTATTTTTCTTCACCAAAAAACGAATTTCTTCGGTTTTCAATCACTAGCTGATTCGCTAGTGCCCAGACTTCCCACGGACAAGCGAATGTTCTTTAATAAAATTGCGCGCGCTTGAATGCGCGCGCGCGAGATGCGCAGTAGCAAGGGTCCCGAACTACCTTAAGTGAAAAAATTACTATGTTTTCGTTTTTGGTCGATTTTCGGCGTGAAAGACTAGTCACAGAAAAAACAACTCTTTAGTAAGCGAGCAAGTAGTCATTTGAGAGTTAGAAATAAGATGATAATTTGGATACATTTTATAACATTTTTAATGTTTACAGACATGTTTCGAGGTACCGGACCTCATCCTCAGTGTGACTACAATTACAACGAATACAGCATTTATAGAAGATATTGCATAATTGAGAATGTGAGAATGCAAGGCATTAAATATTAAGACTTAAATTAACATGCGAGACTTGTTGGTTTAAGTTGGGCATTTGCCATTTGATATGCATGGCTTCTTTTAGTTTGATAGTGTATTCAGTTCCCTGATCTATTATTTCAAAACACTTGTCAGAACAAGCTTCTTTACATTCTGGTGATTTTGCTAAGTGTTTATATATATGAGAAGACTTATCACCCTTGAGATGTTCCCGGACACGTGTACTAAAATGCCTACGACTTTCGCCTAGGTAGCAAGAATTACATCTAGCACAAGTAAATTTGTACACAATGTTCGAGCGCAATTCTCTCGGGATTGAGTCTTTTACACTGTTGAGCATATTGTTGATTTTGAAGGTGTTGAAGACTAATTTGATATTCAAATCTCTACAGAATTTCTTAGTAAGATTGTTGACTTTGGTTTGAGCTATTTTGGAAAATTCCCCTATGTACGGTAACTTATAATAACGAGTCTCAGTGTTTGAATTTGGACTCTCTAATTGCTTAGGATTACGAGCCCTACTGAGGTACCCCTTGATGAATTTATCGATTAAATGTGAGGGAAAACAATTCTTAAGCAAGTAACCCTTGAGATTCTCAAGATCTGTATGCAAACCTAACCAAGTATTATTAATTCTGTAGATACGGTCTATATATTTACAAACTATCTTAGTTTTTCTCCTGAAGTATACAAGATCAGTCTTATTAAGACCCTTATAGACCGTATCTACAGAATTAATAATACTTGGTTAGGTTTGCATACAGATCTTGAGAATCTCAAGGGTTACTTGCTTAAGAATTGTTTTCCCTCACATTTAATCGATAAATTCATCAAGGGGTACCTCAGTAGGGCTCGTAATCCTAAGCAATTAGAGAGTCCAAATTCAAACACTGAGACTCGTTATTATAAGTTACCGTACATAGGGGAATTTTCCAAAATAGCTCAAACCAAAGTCAACAATCTTACTAAGAAATTCTGTAGAGATTTGAATATCAAATTAGTCTTCAACACCTTCAAAATCAACAATATGCTCAACAGTGTAAAAGACTCAATCCCGAGAGAATTGCGCTCGAACATTGTGTACAAATTTACTTGTGCTAGATGTAATTCTTGCTACCTAGGCGAAAGTCGTAGGCATTTTAGTACACGTGTCCGGGAACATCTCAAGGGTGATAAGTCTTCTCATATATATAAACACTTAGCAAAATCACCAGAATGTAAAGAAGCTTGTTCTGATAAGTGTTTTGAAATAATAGATCAGGGAACTGAATACACTATCAAACTAAAAGAAGCCATGCATATCAAATGGCAAATGCCCAACTTAAACCAACAAGTCTCGCATGTTAATTTAAGTCTTAATATTTAATGCCTTGCATTCTCACATTCTCAATTATGCAATATCTTCTATAAATGCTGTATTCGTTGTAATTGTAGTCACACTGAGGATGAGGTCCGGTACCTCGAAACATGTCTGTAAACATTAAAAATGTTATAAAATGTATCCAAATTATCATCTTATTTCTAACGCGTAGACCATTTGGATCAGTACTCCACGTCATTTGAGAGTACAAAAACGATATTGTTAAAAAAAAGAGACAAAAATCTTTCTAAATAAGATAAACAGGCAATACATAAGTGTAGAATAACTTTTTATTACCTTTCAATAACTTACTGCAGGATTCCTTCAGGTTGAAGCTATAATTTGAAAAGCTTCGCTTTCACCGAATCAGTTCACGGCGAGCCGGTCGGTCAGCTCGATCCTTTTTCGTCTTTTCGTCCCGAACAACACAAAGAAATCTCCACAAGCATCAATTAATGCGTATTTCTTTTGTTTTTAGAGCTTTTTGACATTCTTCTATGATCAAATCACTTCTTTTTAGCGGAGGGAAGCTTCTCGGCTGGTATGGCTGCCGATTTTCCTCGCCTTCCAAAAGAAAGACAGTTGCCATGGAAACTGTAATTTTTATGCGTAGGTTTTCGATAATTCTAAGTTTTTAAGGTTAAAGAATATCACTAATTTTGTTTTCAAACTTTTGCATTAGAAATATGCTATTTTACAACACTTGATACTAATCTCGCGATCTGATTGGTTGATTAGAGTGTGTCAATAAGAGGACAGACACACTGCTGACGCGTTTCAGCGCGCGCGCTCGTTCTGTTGCCCCGTTTGAAATTAACAAATTGAAGATGGTTTTGAGTTGTCTGTCCTCTTATTGACACACTCTTGACGTCATAAAATGTTCAAAACTCAAGTGGAATCACGAGCGCAGCGAGTGGTTTCACTGCAAAGTTTTGAACATTTTATGGCGTCAAGAGTGTGTCAATAAGAGGACAGACAATGAAAAACCATCTTCAATTCGCTTTTTACAACAATTATTTGAGATAAAAGTTAAAAAATCCTTTTCAAACGGGGCAACAGAACGAGCGCGCGCGCTGAAACGCGTCAGCAGTGTGTCTGTCCTCTTATTGACACACTCTAATCAACCAATCAGATCGCGAGATTAGTATCAAGTGTTGTAAAAAGGATTTTTTAACATTTATCTCAAATAATTGTTGTAAAAACGAATTGAAGATGGTTTTGAGTTGTCTGTCCTCTTATTGATACACTCTTGACGCCATAAAATGTTCAAAACTTTGCAGTGAAATCACTCGCTGCGCTCCTGATTCCACTTGAGTTTTGAACATTTTATGACGTCAAGAGTGTGTCAATAATAGGACAGACAACTCAAAACCATCTTCAATTTGCTAAGTAGATTTTTACTAAAACAATTAGACTACTCCTTTTCGTTTTCTATATTGACTTTGACAGTTGACTCGGGCTTCGCCCTCGTCAACTATATCAGCCGATAGAAAACTCTAACTTGTAGTTTAATTGTTAAATAGACTACTAGTAGCGAAAACAATATAGCAAGAAACAATATATAATTTTTATATATATTTTTATATAAAAATATTTTATTCACAATTTACATCCCTTTGTTCGACCGATTAGAAGGTTTATACTAAAACAATTAGACCTCTCGGCCTCATGGACTACGAGTCGACCTTCGGCTTCATGGGTTATTGACTCGACTCAAGTCCGAACCCCAAGACACTTTTTTTTAATGTGGGAAGGTGAAATTGCCACAGAACAATAGAGATTTGCCTGGTTCTTACGCGCATTATTACTTACATTGTACAATAACCTGTCTCAATACTGGTCGTACTAGCATCACTTGCTATTTCATTACTAGCAGTACAAGTGTATGTCCCTGCATCTGATCTCTTGACTGACAAGATGGTTACATATTTATACACTATTAACTTACATTGTACAGTAACTTGTATATTGGCTGTAGCTTTTCCTGCTAAAATACCATTACTAGCTGTACATGTGTACGTTCCATTATCTGTTCTTGTGGCTTTTGAGATGGTGTATACATTTCCTGTATGTAGTATTGCTGTTCCTGGTGATTTGGTCCAAGTGATGGTTGGTACTGGATAACCATCTGCTGTACATGTCAGGCTGAGAGAGTCAGTCTCGTTGACTACCTGATTATTGGAATGGCTAACAATTGATGGTGGATCTACGGAGAGAATTTAAATAAATTACATGTAGAGCCTCTACAGACCAGGGAAATACTTATCGATAACTAGTTGTGATCGATGTTACTAAAAGATGTCGACAACCAAATTGCTCTGTTCTCAAATCAGCCTAGTGTGTTATCAACAGCTACATTTTCCGGTGTATAGACTAGTCATCGAAAACTAATATATAACAACTAGTTATCGATAACTATTCCCTAGTCTGTGGAGGCCTTAATGTAATATTATCATATGACCCGTATTTCCCCGCGCAAGCGCTCTAAAGAAAACATTCGGGAAAAGTGACGTCAACCACGCAGCACGGCTTTTCAAAGGTGGTCCGGTAAAACCCGTATACAAACACGTACCTGCGCTCGCGCCAAATATAGAAACAAAATGGTACAAAAGCCAAGTCATATGATAAAATGCTTATTGACTGAGTTAAGTCTGGCCGGACGGGAAAATCTTTGCAATTGGTTCTTGGTCATTTGTACGGTTCTCGCTGCGCTCGTTCCGTACGGCGTGACCTGGAGCCAAGTATTTTCCCTCCCACTCAGTCAATAAGTACATAGTATGTATGTATTTTATCATATTACAAAGTTAAGATCGCCGTGAAAACTGGACCACTATTTCTTGCCGTCACGGGACGAGTTTTAGAGCTGGACGAAAATATCTTAAGTAATACCATGATCACCTCGGGACTTCCACTAAACCTCCCTCGGCTTCGGGGACATTTAATCACTAATATCCCTCAGGGTCATGGTATTACTTATAATGAAACCGAGGGCGAGTTTGTTCCTTTTCAGATTTCTTTTGTTTTATTCTGTTTCTTAGGGATAGTCAAAACAAAAGAAATATCTCGGCTACCAGGGACAACTCGCCTTCTTAGAAACACGGCGATAACATTTGCCTTTCTGAAGCTCTAGAAATGAGTTTGCTAATAAAGTTAGCATTGATACAAATTAAAGTTTTCCTACATTTAACTGTTACATAAGCAGCTGCTGTTGCTTTGTTTTCTTGTCCACCATTGTAATAATTCTTTGCTGTACAGATGTACTTGCCAGCATCAGACTTTACTGCATTAGGGATTGTTAGTGTACCACCAGATACTGTATGTCCAGGTTTTAGAGGTACATTATTATCTCTTGACCAGGAAATGGTAGCAGGTGGATTACCTGATGCCTGACATTTTAGTATGATGTCATCACCTTGTGTGACTGTTGTGTTGTCAGGTGACTTGGTGATTTCTGGTGGATCTGTGCATAATAGACAAAGAACTAGTAAAATACGACTTGCATTGTTCTTAAGTAGGTTATTGCTAATCCTGGGTTAAAATGAGTGGTTTTCTTAATAAGATTAAATCCTGGTTAGGTCTCAAACAACTGGGCCTAGAAAAATAAAAAGGTTTTCATTTTCATACATTTTTATCTACTACAAGACTGATGAGTTTCAGTATTTTACGTTTTATTTTTAATTGTACACATGATAAGCTAGAAATTGTACACATAGTAAGCTAGTTACAACCAGTTCATGCTCAAATCCATGGATGATACGACATACGAAAACGCTTATTTGATTTGGTTTGTAAAGTAGTCCGTCCGCAATATTGCTGTAGTATAAAGAATAAGGAGGGCAAAATTGTGGGTAGAAGATGCATACTCTGCATGTCACATTAGTGTCAGCGCTTGCAAATTTCTTTCTGTCGATTTTTGAAATACTTACTGCAGTATACAATAACCACTGTTTGTGTAGTAACTGGACTCTGGTTTGGGTTGTTGACTGCTTGACACTCGTATACTGTCCCATTCTTATCTCTTTTAATCTTCGATATACTTATTGTAGAACTACCAACACCATGGGTTATGGTAACCTTGGTAACACCTTGTACTTGTATCCACGTGACATTGGGTGTTGGTGGACCAACCGCTGTACAGCTGATACTCAAGTCTGAGCCTTCACTGATAGTTGTTGTTGCATTTGGACGTACTGTGAAGGTTGGTGTTTCTGTATTTACAAAACCAAACGGTATATAATTATATGACCAAAAATTCCTCATGGGTGGGTTGATTAAAGGGGTTAGTCAAATTTAACACATCTATACAATTCATTATCAACACCGTGTTGGCTCTTGATTCATATTTGTTCGACTTTTAACCGATTTAGAGCAGTTAATCTATCAATCGATATTCTCAGACCGCGATTTTTATCAATTGTTTCATACGTACCTGTAACTATAAGTTCTGATTTACTCTCTGGTGCTCCACCACCAAATAACTCCAGAACGCATCCATACAGTCCATTATCAGACGTGGTCACATTACTGATGACCAAAGTAGCTGGTGACTCCTGATTTACTCTTAGTGGATTCAGTAATCGCGGTGGACAATTACCATCAATAACCCACTTTTTTTGAAACTGGCTATAAGAACCAATTGTGAGAGAACTGCTTCCAGCTTCATAAAACTTGAATTGAGGTGACGTAGAATCAAGCGTAGTCCCTCCATCAAGCTGATAGTCCCACACAAACCTAGCAATTCCTCCTTTTAAAACATACAGCTTACTGGAAGGTTCTTGAGTGAATCGAGCAGCTGCGTCTACAAAAAAAGGAAATTTATACTACATAATTAGTGAAACGCACTGCATTATGGGTTATGTTGCAGCTGCTGAGAACCTACCTAATAATGCTGTTTGATGAAGAGTTTATATACATTAAATTACCAAAAACGGCCAAAATCTGGCACTGACATTTTAGAAAAGTAAATTTCAAAGCCATATAAGAGCTGCGCACAACGTTCCACATGAATCAAACGCGACTTTCAGTTCAAGTTTAGCATTAGAGAGCAAGATGAATTTATGTATATGGTCTAGGTTTTGAAAAGACAGTGATCAGTATTGAAGCTGCTATATAAATTAATAATCTTATCTGCTATCAAAAAGTTATTTAAATCAAAAATTAAAGATAACGAAAACAAACTTAATTTGCTACAAGTTCAGTGATCTATAGCTAGACGTCCTTCTGGAATGCCTCTCTATAGATTTCAAAAAAAATACTTGAAAAAGAAAGAATTCAGAAATTTGTCATTTTAAGTACTCTAACAGTTATCAAATTTGATACAGTAGTTGTAAAAATGTCTTAAAAATAAAGGAGATTGTTGGTAGCAGCTGCACAACTACTCGCATAAACAAGTATCTATTATATCTTCATTAACTGACATTCAGTGTGTATATGTGTACAAATCCAGTCAGGATCGAGGAAATTGCGTAAATGACCTTTAAAACTAACGCGCAGGTGAAATGACTTGGTTAATCAGAGATAGTTAATAAGTTCAAAATCTTTGACATAATGAAAAATGCTCAGAGTGTTGCTATAGCCTTTATAATCGCTTGAATGTCTCAATTGCATGAAATTGAATGCTTCAATTGACATGTAATTCAGTATTTTCGTCAGTCCCTTTTTTCCTTACTAATATCTATCTACAAAACTTAGCTTACTGACACGTTTTTAATATCTGTTAATGTATTACAACTTACCCAGTGCAGGCGGAAGTAACATAGATATACTAAGAAATACGTATACAGCAACATAAACAGCGAGACACTGATGATATCCACAAGACATGGTAGTGGTTGTATTAAGGTTTTACAGACCATCAATTCTGTAACTAATAGATATAATGTGAACTGATGACAGACTGATACCAAGCTGTTTATATCATGGATTATAATTATATTCGTATCCTATTGTTTTCTACTTGACTAGTTTAACCACTGGAGCACACAGAGTGCTTTGACCTCCAGAATACTTAGAGTAACGCAAGTCACTTAATTGTTGAGTGGATGGGAAAAAAGGAGAAAAATGAAGCAAATAAATGTGCTTGTGTTTGGACTGTGAGTACAAATGAGTTCCGCCGGAATTACAGTTAGCATCTGATCTAGCCTGTGTATATGTGCAGCTTTCGCTGCCATTTAGATGAAAGTGAAAACAAACAATCTTTCGTATTGTCGTATATAGTAGGAAGCTTTGGTATTAAGTAAATCATTAGTATTCTCTGTTTATCTGTTTCCAAAAGAGCGTATAGTCAAACACTTAACCCTACTCTAGTTTTCTAGCTTTTTTTCTCTTATTCTGCAAATTTGATAAGCTATATGTTTTTAGATTGTATTTCTGGGTTTCTTTCTTTTCCTATTTGCAATAGACGTCATATCCGCTTTCGTGAATATTTTTTCTCAACTGGATGACAAACTTCCAGTAGAATACTGTATGGTCGAGAGCACACGAAGGGCAATGTTTACCCATTATTTGAATTTTAAGCTACAGCCTTAGACAAAATTCCTTCGAATACCCTCCTCCCCAGTCTCAATGCTGGGTAACTTCCAAAAAGTGAATGGAAGCGAGGGGGCGCTTATGTGGTCGATGTTCGAGGATTATTTTTCAAGACTGTACCTACAGACATTGTATTTTGGCCGGGATTTTTCCGTTGCTACTTACCACAACGGCAACTAAAATTCATGCTTGTAAGGGGACCGCAAGCCATCGCCAGCAATTCCGGTCATATCGCAGGCGCAATAGATCAGCGGATTTCGTCACGAGATAAACAAAATGGCGGGGTTTTTTTGCAAAGAAATAGCCTGAAGAAAAGATATATTCGCGGATATAGTTTCTGAAACAAAAATTCTTACAAAAGCCCAAATCAATCTATTAACTCCTACATCTCTCAGAACTATCAGAATACAAATTATATTCAAAACTTAAAATCTTACCTTTCCTTTTTGATCATTTTCATACGAGGAATAATCACAAATTTCCCCATACATCTTCTTATAGCGAGCATAAATCCGAATACTTCAAGGATGGTCATCTTTGACGAGACGCAACCAAAATTGCCCAAAAAGAATTTGCACAGTAGACATCATCATCTTTCCTCTAAAACAAATTCATCAGCTGGTCCTCTATGATAAACCTTTCCTTTCTGCTTTTAAAATTTGTTCCTTAATTGCGTTTTTATTGCCAAACTGCGAAAATACGCATATTAAAAGCGTCATATCTCTAAATCGAAAACGTGAACGTTATTTGCGTAGTTGGATTCACAAAATATGGTGGTTATACATCACCAATATTAAATTTGAAGTATTAAAATGAAATCTTGATGCGTTCATTTTCACTTCCAAAACGCTTCAAGCTGAGTATTTTTTTTTCCGTTGATTTGTATGCGTTCATTGAAGCGTCAAAATTTATTCATATATGTATTGTTTTTAAATTAATTCAAAAAC
This sequence comes from Telmatactis stephensoni, assembly GCA_029948255.1. Classification (NCBI taxonomy): domain Eukaryota; kingdom Metazoa; phylum Cnidaria; class Anthozoa; order Actiniaria; family Isophelliidae; genus Telmatactis; species Telmatactis stephensoni. The sequence continues at coordinate 7,720 of JALIZF010000664.1, read as the reverse complement.
GATGTCCGTAATTCCTGGCCATGCAAAACCTATAAGTTGTTCACAAGCTGATACCTTCGCTATTTCACATTTATTTACAAAAGCCATACTTAACTTCGTGGAGCCGGGCTACTACATAGAACAGTTTAGCATAAGCACAAATGTTAAAACGCATGCATGCATGTTTGGAAACAAAACTTTCAATTTCGGTCTTAAAACGTTTTATTTGAACCATTTCGCTTACATTTGTTTGTAGATGATTACGTTTTGAGAAATTCGAAGCTTATTTTATTACCACTTAATTTTGGTTATCATAATTTGGTGTTCTCGACAAAAACGCGAATCTATAAGTCACGAGGAAACGGCAGCACTCCGGGAAAACAGCATTTTCGCCTAAATATCGTAAAATCAAAGACATCGATGAACGCACCCTCGCACGCTATTGCTGCAAGGATAGCATCAACGTTGCTTGGTAACCATTACCCTTCACTATTAAAATATATCATCTGGGAAAATTGCTTTTCACAAAGAATTCGTGTTTCATTCCAAATGAGAACTACGCACCATTAGTTAACTGGCGTAAGCTATAGGATTTATTCTATGTCATGTATGTTTGCTGGCTCATACAGGTTTCCATCAAAGATCCAGCGTCAAAAAACTGAGAGTTGAAAATCGCTCTTATTTTGCCTATGGGAAGCTTATAAAGAGATAAGGAAAACTGATGTGATGATTTCTTGAATAGAAAAACAGATCAAGTCATGTAGGCACAAAATATCCCATATTTTACCTTGAAATTTCGCCGTTGTGGTTTCATTGTGAGCTAGTGCAGATTACTCATGATCAACTATTCATATATACTTTTGTTTGGAATCCATTGCAGTTCAAAATTTATATAGATCCTTCTGCGGCAATCATCCTCGCACTTTGCCAATGATAAACTGTGCTATTTACAGGTGTTTTGTAAGCTTCGAATGTCGTTATAACGGCAGGTTTCAAGGAAATTTTTGTCCACTCAAGCAATATTTAATGGCGAAATAATGTCCTAAAAAGTACAAACATTCAAGTTGATCGTGAAGCAGCAAGGGTTCGAGAAAACTGGCGTTATTCAACTCATGGCATAAATTTAGTAACCGGTCCACTGTTGACTTCTAAACAAACTTAATGTTTCAGAGCCTGATTCCTGCGAGAAAATGAGCTTTTATCATGTAATTCCAAAAGTCACAGTACAGAAATATAATTACCACAGCTGGAAAGAGCACGTCAAAATTAGTAAAACTGTGAAGTTTGAATGAAGGAAGTTTAAAACTCACGAAGATATGAATTTTCAAAAATCGAAATTTTGTATGACTGGAAAACATTCGCTGGTAGGCAAGAGATGCCTACCAGCAAAGGTTTTCTTACAAATTCACACTTTTCAAAAATTCATATTCTCGCGAGTTTTGGATTTAATTCCTTCAAACTTCACTGTCTTGCTAATTTTAACATGCTCTTTCCATTTATGGTAATTCTTTTTCTGTTTTACGAATTTAAAAATACCTGATAAAAGCTCATTGAAAATGTGATATATGCAAATGAGTTTATTAACGACTAAACGTCTTTTCATCTGGACAACCTTTTTGAGAATGACTGTATCTCTTTACAAGTAATTAGCCTGGGTTACCTGTGGAGTGAACAAACAAAATGAGTAAGGCTATGTAAAGGCTGATTTACACGGCACGATGTGTCGGCCCGATTTGAATTCTATTGTTTTTCAAAAAATCGGGCCGATTTCTCTCTTTTCCCGAACGAAGCTTATCAAAAATCGGGCCGACACATCGTGCCGTGTAAATCAGCCTTTTAAGGCTTAAAATCTTAAAAGATCTTAAAATCTTAAAAGATCTTAAAAAATCTTAAAAGAGTGCAAAGTTCTTCTCGACAAAATGAGAAATGTCTTTCCATGTTGATAAGTATCCCCTGCCGATTTTTAGTTAAAAACGTGGCTATTTATTACTCTTTTATTCAGTTTTGTTTGTTTGTTTGTTTTTGTTTTGTTTTGTTTTGCTTTTTTGAGCGAAAAGCGTTTTCTGTCCACCACGGTAGCGTTTTAAATATCGGCAAATCAAAATATCTGGGGGACTGAGGAGAGGGGGGCTAAGGAAAATCCCCAATCTCCTTAGGGGAGCGATATTGGGCTTTCTCGGAGTTTTTTTTTTTCTTACAGCCAAAGGGCCAGTATAGATCCACAGTTCCTTTTTGCTAAGACAACCTTTTGAAATTATGCGTATTTTTCTTAAAAGCTGTTACTACTATAAGATTTTTATTTATTTACGCATCAATCAATTACATACAGAACATTTACATAAATAGAAACGAATTTACATTAATCTAATATATATACATAGAGAATTTCGAAAATATAATCAGGCCTTCGAATCGACGTTCATTTATTTACTCTATGCTTTATTGATTTTATTTCTTTTCAATTTTTATAATTAACAGCTTTTCTAACGACTAACCTTGAAATGTTTTGCTGAATTATATTTTTTTTCTTTTTCTTTTATGTAAATATATTTTGTTAGGACCCTAGTGAAAACCACTTTTGTGATCTATGTTTCCTCTTTAAAGATTAAATTTATTATTATTATGAATTGCAGAACCGGAAGAAAGGGCACAGAATTCCAACGTTCGACACATAATGAAGGTATTACAACACTACCGGAGTTAGTTTCCCTTATTTTCACCTCTACTTGGTTACATGTAAATGATGGTTTAGTCTTCATTTATTTTCACTTACATCGTTTTTGACAGCTAGAGTGATGGCACTAAATCAAAAGTGAAACAAAATCTAATAGTCAGTGTCTAATAGTCTAATCAAAACAAAAGAAAACAATGGAAATAGTTTCTATTTCACGGATAGTGATTTTCACCGGACAGTGAAATAGTTACTAAGCTAATAGACACTAATAGACTCTGCACCCATTGTTTTCTTTTGTTGCAATACAACTGTTAGACACTATTAAACACTGACTATTAGTAATTGTTTCACAGTCCGATGAAAATCACTCGATTAAGTGCCATCACTCTGTGATATTTAGGGTACCATAGTATGATTATGTTATAGTACTTATGTTAATGTTATACTAATTATGTTACTGTTATTGCCTGCTAGAATGCAAAGACAACACATGCCCATTTTGATTATTTCACGGTTCTGATTTTTGATTATTTCACGGTTCCCGATTTTTGAAAAACGGAAATGGTCGTAAAATGCTACAAAATGAAATAGAACGAACAGATTTTGTTTGTTTGTTTGTTTGAATTAAAGTGGCTTTTTGCAAGACAACTTCCCAATAAACTGCAAGGGGGTTGTAGAATTCTTTTGAGGTTTGGGTTTGTTAATTTGCAAATAGAGTACACGCCATATATCCTTGAAACAAATACTAACTATTAAGTGTATAATAGTATTTAGTTAGAGTGATGGCAGACATTAGTAGACACTATTTCCATTGTTTTCTTTTGTTTTGATTAGACTATTAGACACTGACTAGACTAGCTTGCTGTTGTTATTCGCACTATTCTGCTTCAGTGATATCAACTGGTTTGTACACAGTAGTGCAATAAAACAATACATATTAAGTTTTATATGTTTTCCATTAGAATAGCTGAAATTGGTGTTTGGGTGTTTTTATGCCTAATTTGACGGCATCTAATTAGCATAATGACGTCTGAAACGTCAGTAACTTAGAAAAAGTCTACAACCAGTAATAATAGGCCGTGTTAGTTATTTCTTGATATCAAAAGAAGTGATTTCAAAAATAAGAATATTTTAGCCCAGGGGAGTTTGTAGACGTGATCACATTAATTGAAACAAATTTCCAATGAAATATGGTATTCCAGCAAAGCACTCTTTAATATATCAAACAATTCAAACGCCATTGGTATTAGCCGAGGCAAAACAACTCAAATACTTGGACAAAAGCTACTAACAAGGGTTTTGGTAGAGTTAGTGTGAAGTATTCACAGTCACTTATTCTTGGGTTGCATTTGACGTCACGGCAGCCATCTTGGATGAACTTCAACAGATTTCTCATAAGGGTCTGTTGTTTATTCATCCAACATGGCTACCGCTTCATTGTCTTTTGATTCTCAAAGGAATGGATGAAACCCAGCATTTGCTATGTTTTATTCATTCCACTGAGAACGAAAACACAAAGGAGCGGTAGCCATGTTGGATGAACGAACAAGCGATGCTGATGAGAAATCTTGTGTTCAAGTTCAACCAAGATGGCTGCCGTGACGTCACATGTAACCCAGCCATAGGGCACTCATTTATTATTGCCTACATGGGAAAATTGTTTTGAAGTCGCTGTCGAAATATCACCTGAACCCCCCTCCCCCTTGTTTCTTCGTAGTAGGATAAAATACAATTCTTTCACCCTCTCCTTAATAACATAATAAAGAGAATTGAATTTATCCCCTGTTAGATTCTTCCCATGACACAATAAATGAAAGCCCCCTTATGCCCGTTAGGCAAGACTTGTAAAAATTGGTCAATGATTCTATAGTCTGTATGTTATTAGCCAGATCACTGTTAATTTTCTTAGTGATTCATTTTTTAATGTTTATAATATTAGAAAAACCTCAATTATTTATAACTTAGGTTTTGTAGAAGTTAATTATTTGTGTGATTATTATTATTATTATATTACCTAAAAGGTGTTTTCGTATGAAGGTGAAAAGTCCACTTCTTGTTATGCCGTGCCATGTCTCTCGTCCTTTTGAATGGATAGGACATCAACGTTGACCATCACTAGCTTGCTACGATATGGTACAGAGCAACATGGTACGGCATGGACTTTTTCCTTGGCATTCAAACTGCAATCATAGACATATTCATTGGGACACGGGAACTCTAAATCGTTTTTGAAAGTGCCGGTATGCAATGATTACCCCCCTTCTACCCCCACCACCCACACACCCCCACCCCCATTCAATGTTGTTCCCAAATTACCGCCAAGCCGAGGCTCATACAACAGAAAAACCAAAGCTATACAATCAACATTGATTGGGACGGGTTGTGGTAGGGTGACTGACTAAGAACTAATAAAGGATTTCAAATAATTGATTGGTCCCATGAGTTACATGAGTTATTTCTACGATTGTACGTTTATTAGAGTTATAACGTAGACAGCGTTGACCCTGTGCCAACTTGCTATAGACACATAGGCATACACAGATTGTGGCAGTTTGTTCTATGGAAATAAATCAACGGTCTTTGACATTCAAATAGTAATGGTCAATTTTATGGTTTGTTGCATTCTCGCCGACGGTGAGCTAAAATACGGAAGACAAATAGGCAATCTGTGTATGATATTTATCGTAATGTTTATCTTGCAAGTACAGGTCAGGCTTTCGATGATGAAATCATCACCTTAATCTGAAAATATTGTTTTGATGTATAAAAGTAAGTTTGATATGCAAATCAATTATTATATCTGCAAGTTTAGTACACTAATATACAATGATTAATGTCATTAAAAACGTTTTTGTTGCATCCAAATTTGTTGAACTTCTTTGAATGTGTATATGTGAGCGACGTATACAAAAACGCGTCGCTCGTATGGGAAAGGCATTTTAATAAAATGATTCCCGCCCACACACAGATAGGCTCACTTGACTCCTGTTCAATGTCGCCCACAGAGTAATCACAAAACCATCAAGCCGTCAAGGCTCCGCTTTCGTTGTGCACACATAAACGTTCAGCTGGCGTTTCCATTTTCGTTTTCAAAAAGATTCGAGTCCAAGCTAAGTTTATAAAAAAAGATACGCATACAACTCGGATATTCCTATGACCCCATCAACTAATCGGCGGACCTTAACTATATACATAAAAAAGATGCAATAAATCATAAATGCTTTTTCACTACGGACGGCCACAAAAAAAAAGTTTTCAAGTTAAATTGGATCACTGCGTTTTATTGTACGTGACGTGCGTCCCGTACACTGCGCGTGTTGAACCAACACTGTTGTACACGGTCAAAGTGGTTTTTATTGTACGTAACGTGCGTCCCCGTACACTGCGCGTGTCGAACCAATACTCTGTTGTACACGGTCAAAGTGGGTTTTATTGTACGTAACGTGCGTCCCCGTACACTGCGCGTGTCGAACCAATACTCTGTTGTACACGGTCAAAGTGGGTTTTATTGTACGTAACGTGCGTCCCCGTACACTGCGCGTGTCGAACCAATACTCTGTTGTACACGGTCAAAGTGGGTTTTATTGTACGTAACGTGCGTCCCCGTACACTGCGCGTGTCGAACCAATACTCTGTTGTACACGGTCAAAGTGGGTTTTATTGTACGTAACGTGCGTCCCCGTACACTGCGCGTGTCGAACCAATACTCTGTTGTACACGGTCAAAGTGGGTTTTATTGTACGTAACGTGCGTCCCCGTACACTGCGCGTGTTGAACCAATACTCTGTTGCACACGGTCAAAGTGTGTTTTATTGTACATGACGTGCGTCCCCGTACACTGCGCGTGTTGAACCAATACTCTGTTGCACACGGTCAAAGTGCGTTTTATTGTACATGACGTGCGTCCCCGTACACTGCGCGTGTTGAACCAATACTCTGTTGCACACGGTCAAAGTGCGTTTTATTGTACGTAACGTGCATCCCGTACACTGCGCGTGTTGAACCAATACTCTGTTGTACACGGTCAAAGTGTGTTTTATTGTACATGACGTGCGTTCCCGTACACTTCGCGTGTCGAACCAATACTCTGTTGTACACGGTCAAAGTGCGTTTTATTGTACATGACGTGCGTCACGTACACTGCGCGTGTCGAACCAATACTCTGTTGCACACGGTCAAAGTGCGTTCTATTGTACATGACGTGCGTCACGTACACTGCGCGTGTCGAACCAATACTCTGTTGCACACGGTCAAAGTGGGTTTTATTGTACGTAACGTTCGTCTCGTACACTGCGTGTCGAACCAATACTCTGTTGCACAAGGTCAAAGTGCGTTTTATTGTACATGACGTGCGTCCCGTACACTGCGCGTGTTGAACCAATACTCTGTTGCACAAGGTCAAAGTGCGTTTTATTGTACATGACGTGCGTCCCCGTACACTGCGCGTGTTGAAACAATACTCTGTTGCACACGGTCAAAGTGGGTTTTATTGTACGTAACGTTCGTCTCGTACACTGCGTGTCGAACCAATACTCTGTTGCACAAGGTCAAAGTGCGTTTTATTGTACATGACGTGCGTCCCCGTACACTGCGCGTGTTGAACCAATACTCTGTTGCACACGTTCAAAGTGCGTTTTATTGTACGTAACGTGCGTCCCCGTACACTGCGCGTGTTGAACCAACACTCTGTTGCACACGGTCAAAGTAGGTTTTATTGTACGTAACGTGCGTCCCCGTACACTGCGCGTGTTGAACCAATACTCTGTTGCACACGGTCAAAGTGCGTTTTATTGTACGTAACGTGCGTCGCCGTACACTGCGCGTGTTGAACCAATACTCTGTTGCACACGGTCAAAGTGCGTTTTATTGTACGTAACGTGCGTCCCCGTACACTGCGCGTGTTGAACCAATACTCTGTTGCACACGGTCAAAGTGCGTTTTATTGTACGTGACGTGCGTCCCCGTACACTGCGCGTGTCGAACCAATACTCTGTTGCACACGGTCAAAGTAGGTTTTATTGTACGTGACATGCGTCCCCGTACACTGCGCGTGTTGAACCAATACTC